>CAUJRU010001296.1:0-170679 GCA_963277665.1 Viscum album | reverse complement strand
AATTGTTTTCATAAATATTCATAATTAATAAATAAAATGGGAATTTAATAAATAAAAAATAAAGTTTGAAGGTAATTTTTTATAGGTGTAGATTTTTATTAATATTAATTAATTATTTAAAATTATTTGATCCTGATTATGTTGAATTATTAGAATACTATACACTGTCTCAGGTTATCATAGTTCATGATTGTCCTGAAATATTTCAATAAAAAAAATGTGGCTGAAAGTTTCCATTGATTATAGAAAAAACTATGATATTTGAAAAATAGTTCTCTATGGTGGAAGTGATAGATGGTGTGCTGGTCAATGAATAAACATGAATAACAAATAAATATATTAATGAAAAATAGGAATAATATATAAAAATATATTGGTAATAATATTAAAAAATTATTTATTTGTTAGTTTCTTCTATGAAAAACAAATTTCTTGTCATATGTTTTCAATGTAGCTAAGGATTCATTAGTATTACTGAATTCTTGGATATTTAAATTATTTTTGATGGGTGATGAAAGAATAAATGTATATATAGACTCTATATTTCAACATAAATCCTTATGTGTGAACCTTGATATATATTTTTCAAGAATTTAGTTTCTGAATTAGTCTCATATATTTTTGGTGATTGTCTATGGAATCGAGTATTGTCTCATGATTAAGAATATTATGTATATTATAATCACATAAATTTTATCAATAAATCTATTTATATTATCTACCCTAGTAAAATAATTATTTTTCATAGACATGGGTACATAAAAATATATATATTAATATAGTGGTTTTGGTTTTATAGAGGGTCAAATGACATATGATGAAGTGGTTATCTAATGGGTCTGATCAAATTTTTAATAGAATCATATTTTTAGCATCATCAAATAAAATTTTTGGATCTACATCCGACTTCCCAAATATATAAGGGTCTTTTGATATATTGTTTCAATTACCCTTATTTTAAAGAATCATTAATTGATAAAAGAAGTTGGATTCTTTATGGGGAACATATATACATATTCTAATGTGGTATATAGTTTTTCAATATCCATAAATGATCATTCAACCTCGTAGAATAGAAATAACCATTCATATTATACAAGTGTCTTGTGAAATGTGAATAAAATTTATAGGAATTAAAATTTACGAGATTACATATCAATACAATATAGATATATGTGATAATATCAATTCCCCTATATGTTACCTCACCATCGTCCTCTTTTATTGGAAAAATAACAACCATGAGGTAGTTATGTATATAATTTTTACATGAAATTTTTAAATAAAAATAAATCATTGATATTTGGTATACCCAATAATTCCATTGATTTAATATGTATTCAGAATATAATTGTTTAAATTAAAACAATTAAAATGGAAATAAACTTTTGAGTTTATAATTAATTTCTACTTACTAAATTCATTGTTAAATTTTTATGAAATATGAAAAAGTTATTTTCATATTTTTGGAAAACATGGCCTCAAATATGATTATAGAGGAGACCAATGGACCAAGAAGAAATTTTAATGGTCCATTAATAAGAATGAATGGTTCGATTCATAAGGTCTTGATAAGGCCCATTATGTCCATACATTTGTTGGGCCAATGAAAGCTGGGATAGTCCATGTTTTCATGGCTCGTCTATCTCAAATTTGTGAGTGTTTGTTGGAGCCCATCCCCACATAAATATTATATGACAAAGTTACTATGTGCTGGTTGACATAGATATATCATTCCAAATTTGTGAGTGTTTGTGGATTCCATATTTAGATATTTATTGACTATTTAGGATCAATGATATATTCTGAAAACTAGAAGGATTCCATCATATGCTTGACATATTCTTCTACTAACTCAAACAAAGAGAATGAATATTATTTTGGCATTAAGAGATTCCACTATTGAATGATACCACCAAGTCCTGCCTCGAAGACTTTAGAACTGTTGGTTCCACTATCAACATGATATCATCAACCAATCCTTAGATTCTTACTGCTTTCCTGAACTACCATTATATTTTCATACCAGAAATTGATCATACTCAGTCATTCTATTAAGATGTTCTTATTAAACCATGTCCTGATAAAGCTTCTTGTTTACACCTCCCACTATCAATTCCAACTACATATTCCCACTATAACTACAACTTCCACAAGAATATTACCACTACCATCAGAAGATTCCACCACAATTCTTCACTAATGGGTGTTACTATTGTCATTATTCTATTGGTATTCTACCATTTATCTCCAATCATCTCATCTGACTATTTCCTTTCATCCATTGATTCCACCATGGACTAAGGGATCTAATTATCTTGGTGGTGTTTGAGGAATCCAAGATAATTCCATATGCTATTTATTTTGTTAATTAATTTTTTTGATAAGTATGAAATCAACATTCACATGAATATGGTTTTTTATGTCGTGTTGAAACCCAAGTTGCACAAAAAAACATTGGATTGTAAACAGATAAAATCATTGGTCAAAACACCCACTCACTTGGATGTGAGATAAATTAGGTCATTCAAAAATTCAATGGAGAATTACACATGGGATTACGAAAAAATTATGGGAGTCCTTAAATAAATACTATGAGATGTTATGTCCAGATATGGAAATATTGAATTAAGGTTAAGTCAACGAAACGGTCACTCCCATCGATATATTGTAAAATGATTTTGTCATATTAAATAATATGAGAAAACAATGTTAAAATTCAACATGAAGAAATTTTAATGAATTTTAATATATATTTCATATATCAAAGAATAGAAAAAAAATTTGATATCAAATGTCTATAAATTAAGTGGTCATGCTTTATGAAGGGAATCAGTTGTATGATTGGGAATCTAGTAGGTTCTTCTGTGATATTTATTTATAATATTTATTTATTTTTACTTATTTGACATGAATCCAAAATTCACGTTTTAATTCAATTATTCTCTATTCCATCATCCAAACATACTCTATATCTCTCTCCATGAGGATATATTTTACTCACAATGGCAAGTAACAGACCCAATAATATTCTCGGGGTAATCTAGTGGTAGAACTATAATATATGTTCAATATCTACTACAGATAAATAGATATATGATCTATAGTGGAAGAAATTGTATTTTTAGTTATAAAAGGATTAACATGAAATTCTAAAACCATTCACCCTATCTTGATGTGGTTGTTGTGTAGTGTACTTGCTAATTATTATGCGATTTTAATATTAACCAATGTGGTAGGAGAAGGTGTTCCCACAATTGATGGATTTTGTATATTAAGTAGATTTAAAATATAATAAATAAGGATCAACGTAGAAAAATATATTTAATGAGTTTCATTTCTTTTAATCATTGAATTAATTGTACATTTCATTACATAATAAAATTTTACATTTAATATTATATTCTATTGTCATTCACCTCTCATTTTTGATTATTTCATAAAATAAATTTGAAATAGTGTGCAATTGATTATGAATTTACTCATTTAAATGACCATGGTCAACCAATATTTTGTAATTGGATAAATATTTTAGATATTAAACTTCCATTTGATATTAATATCAAAATATTGCACCATTTTTAGGGATTCATTCATCAATTTAACATAAAATATATATAACTATGGCATGATAAATATAACTTGATAGAAATATTGGAAGTAGTTTTCTAGATACACATAGGATACACAATTTAGATAATAACGTTGATGAAATTAATATTGGGGACTCAATTGAAACTATTATTGTTCACTGTGACCCATTAAATATAGAATTAATCATAAACCTAACATTGAAGCATCGTTGTGTCCCCTATTTTCCAATCAAAAAAATCAATTTATTTTCCCTCTGGTGAAAAATTAATTTCAATTATTTTTTATTATCATTAATCTACTCCACAAATCTGATGAAATTGCAGGTGAATATCCTGAATGGTATAATCTAGATTTAATAATTATTTGATCGTGTTTTAAAATTACAGGAGTGGATAATGATAAAATCAAGTGGTGTTCATTTTCACTTTAAGGGGATACTAATGATTGGTTGTGTAGCCTCCAAAATAGATATATTTGTTATTTAGAATACCTTACATGGTCATTCATGCAGTGATTCATCCCAACCATTTAGATCATGGTGATAAGGTGTGTTCTATGTAATCCACTAATTATCTAGTGTAAATCATAATGAGGTTTGGGAATGTTTTAGGAACATTTTTTCTAGATTCCCACATCAATATATGGATAAACATAATATTTTATAATTATTCTAAAAATGATTGTTGGGTATTGATTATAACTTATTTGATATATCTTTTTATAGGATATTTGATTGAAAAGTCAGAAACAGAAGTCTAGATATGGATCATGATGATGGCACTGAATTCCTAGAAAATCAAAATTAGAGGTACATGTAAAATTTGAATTGACATGGTATGAACATATAACATATCATCATTAATAGAAACTAAACTTCTCAAAATAAAATTTTTAGTTAGGCAAATGGTTGTGAAGAAATTCATTGATAAAAAAGTACCACATCAATTATGTGTATTATTTTCATCAATGAGCCACATTACTAATAATTGAGATGTTCTATATTGGATGGAAACTTATGCAGCTGTGTTACAACCAATGAATACTCCAAACAATTACCCACTATTGGATAATACACAAGAATAAATATGATTTTGAGACAAAAAAATTAATATAATATAATATAACTCCAAATTTATTCCATCCACCATACCATTAGCAATTCATTAACCTATCAGCTTTCCAATATCTATAAAATTAGTAATATGAATATATCACATAACAAATCCCCCCTCTTAGAAAAATTATTACGAAAATAGATTTATATTTTCCCAATATCGTGAATAATACCAATAAAGAGAATAGATTATAGAGCTGAAAAAATAAGTGAAATTTTATTCAGTTGATTTTTGAGGTCTCACAGAAAATATATAAAAAAATTCATGAAAGAAACAATTACAAATTGTCTCATATTAAACTAAGAATATAATAATTCTTACAAAATTTTTTTTTGATGATATTATGCCACCTAAAATCAAATAATATCAAGCCAATTTTAAATTTCTAAATTCTCAGATTCTAGAATAGATACTTGAAGATCAACACAACTAACCAAGAGAATATGATATGAATCAAAAATAATTGTGGAAACAGATTATTTAATGATGACCTGAAACACCCTTGAAAATATAACAAAGGTAAATATAGGTAATTCCACCAAAATATCATTCTACATTTACTCAATCAACGATTATGGAAGAATGGAAAATCAGTGATAGATTAAATAAACCGTTAAAAAGCTTAAAATAAATATCCATAACATGGAATACATTAAAAATATTTCCATGTATACCATATTTCTCAAGGAGATTTGTAACTAATTCAATATACATGACGGGATCAATTGAATCGAACATGGGGGAGTGAATTGTCGATGATGAAACCAATATTTCCTTACTTTTCAAGATCTAGGGACAATCTATATTACATTAAACATAGACCATTTATTTTATTATGATTCATTATGATATTTTCGTGATTCAAAAAATTCCATGCCTCTGTATATTTTTTTCATCCTTACAAGTAAGGGAATTAAATCCCATAATAGTGGTTGTAAAATTTGGTAATAGATGTCCTATTTTTTAGATGGTGTTTTTGAATATCTTCTTGTATGAGTCAAATGATTGATATTTCTATCTTACTTCTAAATATATACCATTATGTAATAAAAATAACCCACCCATTCACAAATTGTTTTGGGAAGGTAGTTCTTAAATATGGCCTAGACAGTATTCAAACACTTGAAGATTCCACTAACATAGGGATTGGTGATTTAATATTTTAGTTGAAAATATTTTACTCCATTAAAAAAAATACATGAAATCATTAATTTTTTTATATTTCAGTTGAATAATGTACAGATCATATTTATGATTCATGTATGATCCATGAATTCATTGCCTTAGTAGATTAATTTCCATGGAAAATTTCATGGAGAATATACATTCCAAAAAACATAAATATTATTATTTCATGTTTGGATATGTGATAAAATAATATTTTATTTTAAATTTATTATATGATGAAGAAGATGATATGATTTTTTTATACACAAGATATTTAAATATTAGACATGGGGAGCCCGGATTCAATGTAATCAATTCAAAAGTCCTAGAATATGATGTTTAAACACATACTATGTAATTAAAAATATTCAGCACCCATGAGTGGACAAAAAATTAAAAAAACATTGATAATAACCACTAAATAACCAAAAAACTAAATTTATTTTCTTCATTAAAAGAGATATTTGATTCATTTGGTGGATCATAAGAAACATCCCCATAATTGAATATAGAATCTGCTCATATAAGAAAATTTTTATATGGGAATTAGAAAAATATTATAAATTATCAAAGGATACTAAACCCATCTATCATGGTGTTATTAAAGGAGATAGGGAATTTCTTATAAGATGATTTCATATTTCCAATTTCTGATTCATAGTGGGTCATCAATGTACATGTTATTCCTAAGAAAATTGGTTTGGCCATTTTGGAAAAGGATAATAATGACATGTGATTTGGGTTTAATTTCGTGATTATTGGAATATGGCCATGTCATTATAAAAATCCACTTTTCATTTTTATTCATTGACTTATGGTTAGAGAGGTTAGTAGAGAGATCACATTATTGTTCCATGGTGTATTTTATTTATATTTTGCCATAAAAACATGTGATTCTAAAAATATTTATGAAATATTTAACCTAATTTTTTAAATTAAAATTTAAAAATTATCATATAATTATTTTCTTATAATTTAACGAAAGATCGATTTTTCAATAAATATTGATAAATATTGATTTTAATTAATAAAGATTTTTCATATAAAAAAAATACAAGTAGAATTTTTTTCTAGATGGATTTACATGTAAAAAATAGTTAAAATATGTTATTATTATTTGAGTTTAGTTCATTTGAATCATTTTTATCTATAAATTTTTTATAAAAACATCTTACACTTCTGAAAACATTTTTTTGGAAAACCTTTCTTTCATCACGTCTATGGGTTTAATTTAACATTTATTCATTCCCATTATATGAGTTAAATTTGAAAAAATATATTATATTTTTTGAATTTAAATAATTAATACTGTATTTTATGGCCAAATAAAATTTTTCATAATTAATAGTACAAATAGTAAAAATTAATTATTTTGATTGATGTTAAATTGGTTTTATAGGGGGTTAATTTCAAATAATAAGGGTTGTTTTTATTAAAAAAATGTTATATAAAACCTATTTTAGACACATTTTAACATTATCCTATGAAATTTTTTAAACCTTGTTAATTTTAAATAATTATTATTTGGATAAAACATCATCATTTTGGATTCATTTGGGAAATTTACAAGTAGATTCCAAGTGGGATCCTTTCCCCACAAATAAATGGACATCTACTCTCCAAACTCCATGATGTTTTTTTCATTCAATTCATGTCTATAAAAATTCATTAATTCCCTCTCCACATCCTTGAATAGATATGTTTTGTAATAAACATTCATATTAAGGGTTTTGTCTCTTTACAAAAGACTTTCCCTAATGAAGCTGTAGCATTTTTAACAGTGCATTTTTTATTTCCTTTTCTACCTCTATAATATATTTTTAAAATATGATTACATTAAAAAATAATTATTTCCCAAATAAAAATATGTCAGTATTATAGTGTAATATCTTACTTATTCTCATCTTCTATCCAATGGGAAATGAAATCGTTGATCAGGTGTATGAAAATATACTACTATATTAACAGATGTTGTTAAATTTCTAAAAAGAACCTCCCATATATTGTTATAATGATATATTTAAAATAATAATATTATAATAATGAAATAATTGTAATTCTATAATTTTAATATAACATCTAACTTATTTCCTTCTAATGTTTTGGAAAACGATAGCATCACTTGTGCGTATATGTAGACTTCCACCTCCACTTAGTGATGATATATGTTTTTGATTTTACATTGAAATTGACAGAAATAAGCTTATATTTTACTATCATATTTGACATAACTGATCCTATAATGTTTAATTATTATTTAAATTTTTTCTATTACATCTATTGAATATGAAAACTACATTCGTGAATACGTATGACCTATAATCTCAATAAATGGTGTAAAACATTATCATTATATAAGTTTCATGGATAAATATAAATAAAAAATTAATATATTTATATGATACTGATATCATTATTATTATTCTATATCTTATAGAACCATAATAGAAATACATGTGTGAAAAATCCCAATAAAAACATACCTTAAAAAGATATAGTTATTAACTGAAACATGATATTTACAATGAATTATTAATAAACATGTCACAAAATGTCATAAATAAATAAAATAAATTATAACATATATATTATTATTGTTCAATACTATAAATTAAATAAACATATATTTATTATACTATAGTTTTGGATAAGTATGAAGGAATTCAAGACTTGTGGTAATGGGTTTTTTTCTAAAATTTTCTGCTTTGCGACACATGTTACTTTATTCACCTATCTTATTTTATGAGGTGTATATATATACCCTTTGACACATTATATAAATAATTTAATTATTCAAATGGTATGTAATGTTACATTTATTTTTAACAATTTATTATGATTATTATTCATAGGATACCGAAGTGGTAAATGATTTATATTACAATCTGATTGTTTATTGATATGGTTTATGCTTTTGTTGCCAATGATAAATTTTTATGATCATCCTATAAAAAACACATTAATATATTCCTAATATGAATATTTAGTCAAAATACATATCTCTTTTCCATTTTATTCTATTTATGAACTCATCAATATAATAATAATATTTTCATGAAAAACTGACATTATTTTTCTATTCTGTAAAAATCCATTTTTCTATGTCCTTGTTTTATAAAATAAATTTAAATATAGACTAAAATATTCTCCAAAAAAATTTAAATACATATTCCCCAATTTTTACAATTTTCAAATTAATTTTAAATTAATCTAATTTTTCAAATATTGTACATGTATGTTGTAATTTTTTTACCAAAAATGTGAAAGGAGTCTATATTTTAACATGTATTAAATGACAAGTATTTTCATCCAGCATCATCTATCAATGACTTAAGTCATCCATTAAAATTGGACACGGTAATTTTCAATAAAAATGTTTTCAATATTATTTTGGATATTTTCTTATTTTAAATAAGCAGTTTGATAGTGAAAAGGGATTTTCAATAAGAAATGTTCCATGATAAATTTCAAAATAATTTTCATTCAATAATGTAATGAATTTATGTTACATAATATTTACTTGGAGATAATCAAATTATACAATATGTATTCTTTCATTGGAAGATTAATTTTTTTATGGAAAATATTTTTATAAAACCCATTCCTTTTCTACATGTTTTCCTATAATAAAATAATGAAATTTTTACGAAAACCATTTCCTTTAAATGGGTTATGAAATGATTTGATACTTATTAAACCCATATTATTCATTGTTTTTTGTATGATTAATGTTTTATGATCCTGTGTAACCCAAATATATAAATAATTTGATTTTTGGGACCTATATCCCACTCTAACAGATTATGTAATGATTGATATATCATGTTATTGAAAGGACCTTAATAGAGAGTGAGGCAATGTCAATAAGGGACTTTTTCTTATATTATAGTTATTGGAGTGATCCTTTGCTACAGTGATGGCTTACGTAGTGAGAAAATTCCAAAATGATAGCTTGTTAAATGATCCATGCATAGTATGTAAAGGATTTTTTATACTTATTCATATGGAAAAAATCCATATCTTGTGCCTATGTTATGACTTAAAAGATAGTGTTATTTGAATAAATTTTAATTCATGTCTTCTTAAATGAAAATAATTATATAATTATTCAAGTTTGTGATCTTTGATATGTTTGGTATGGTTTTAAAATTCTCTTCTCATGTTTTCTTACCTTTATTATCATGTTTTCATTAAGTGGTCATTCATATCTCTATTATATTCACTTAATTATAATCGTTTCTCACCCTTTCATAAAATTCCTTTACCAATGGTGTGAAGAATGTTTTTTTGAAAAATATTTCTATAAGGAGTGATAGTTAAGAAACACTGATGAGGATATGATGTAAACCACTTAGGAACTAGTTTTTATGTTTCAATATTTCCAAAGGCATCAATTAAAAGACATAATAGAGAATTTAATTATAAATGATACCCTTTTGGGTTGTTAAATTCTTTATATACATTCCAAATATCCACGTAAGTATATTTTTAGATCATATTAATGATTTCATAGAGGTATTATTTGTGTTACTACTATTCATCTATTAAATTCTCCATATACCTATTTGATTTTGGAATAAACAATTTATAATGTAACTACTGTTAGTATGTTAATATGTGTTACCTATGTATGTTAAGTTTGAGACATTACATATTAGGTACCAATTTCACAAGGAGACCAAGAAAATAATTTCATATATTTCCTTATAGAATCTTTTCATATAAATGAATCCATTTTTTGTTGTTCAATTCCCCATGTACATCCAAAATGTGCATGTTAAGTATGATTTCAATTCATATTAATGATTTCTAGAAGGTTTTGCTTGAGGACATTATAGTATTTCGTTATTCCTATGATCATTACAAGGAAAATATTACAAAAGTTATAGAATATTTTATTGAAAAATAATATTGTTTTGAAATTGTAATGGTTTCAATTTGTCGTTGATAAATGGGTAGTATTGTGGAACATAATTTCATAAAAATGAATTGATGTAGATAAATTAATGGTTGAAGATATAAATTCATTTCCTTATTCAACATGTTTATAGAATATTATGTCAATTTTGGATTCTAATAAGATATTTCAAGGAATTTTTGTAAAATTTATCTTCCTCTAAATATATTACTTTTTAATGTAGTTGAATATAATTTAAATTATGATTATTGGGTTGAATTTGATGATATTGTGAAAAAGATAATTATCCAACCCATAATCCAACCACCATATTTGGGGTCCAAATTTGTGTGACATATTAATACATAAAACCAATCTGTATTATAATACCTCTCTAAAATAATTTTTGGAATAAAAGGTGAGATATCTTATGGCTCAAGGACATTGGGTTTTTCTAATGTTAACTAAAAGACCATGAAAATGGGGTTCCATGAAATTTTTTTCATTAAATAATTTCCTATATTTTATAAAAAATTTATATTTTAGTTGACTTTCTCAATCTTACATTCCTTTGGTACATTATGAATATAGTTTTTTTAATGAAACGATAGGTCTGATAGATACTACTAATTAAAAATTTCAAAACTATAAATCAAATACCAATGGGGATTGGAAAATTTGATGGCAGATCACCTCAACTGACATCCCAACACCACTGATCTAGATATTCTAGAATAGTATGTATTAAATGATCTCATACTAGGACCAAAAATTGACAATATTATTGTTTCTGTTCCATGGTATGTAGATTTCAATTATTTGGTTACTTACTAGGTTCAATATGATCATAACTCCTATAAAAAATGAATAATAAAATCTGGATCTCAATTTTTTTTTATTTTAGAGGATCTATTTGGTTGGGAAATTTTCATCGATTAGGTAATAATAATTTTGTTGGCCTCAAGTGAAATTCAATCTATTTATCAATTCTATCACACACTATCCTATGTATACCTCATTATACCTCAATTAACTATTAATAATTTTATATAATCTAATATTTATTTGTAGTATTTGATTAAATATGCTAAAAAAAATTTCTATAAAGTATAAAAAAATGTTAATTTTGTAAAAACATTTATTAAACAAAAGAAAGGCATAAAATATATACCATATTTTTAAAAATAATAATTTTAGGTAATTTTATTTTTGGACCCTTTACCATATTATATATAAATTCCCGCATTCTTCCGGTGGTAGATTATTTCTCAACACGGTTGGAACGTAAAGCAACTAAAATAAATGATTCAAATGTTTTGGATGATTTTCTCAGTTAAGATATCTTCTATTGGTTTGAAGTGAAATGTTCGTTCCTCAATGACTATGGGAACCAAAATTTCAATAATGGAATATATTATACACTCAAAATTATAGGGATAATTATAATATATTTACATCTTACCATACCCAAAAAAATTCCAATAGGATGTGTCCAGCAAAGAAAGTAAATGTACTATGTAGAAAATGGTTAAAAAATAAGAATGATTAGTGAAAAATATATTTGAGGTAGATTATGGGTATAATGGATATCCTATAATACATCTGTTGGTATGAGCCTCTACAGAATGATTTTTTGAAGATGGTACCATCTATGGATAGAGTTACAACATCTAGATTATTTGGCAGTCAAAAAGATATATTTTGACATGTAGAGTGATTGAAAATACAGGAAAAATAATTAAAATGAGTTGAAATTAATTAATAAGGAATATTTTTGACATTAAAAAAATAAAAAATTTATAGTGGATCATTAAAAGATAATCTAACGAAAATTCTACCTCCCTCTAGAACAAGCGCCTCTCTAAAATTACATACTAGAGATAATATCAGGTAAAAATAATTCTTAGGTGGGATGGTACATTTATAGAAACTCGTCTCTATAATTTTGTTGATATTATATTTATGAAATATGGTAAATGGATCCTATTTACTATCAATTGGATAATATTGAAAATTTTACAGGGATTTTTAGCCAATGAAATATTAGACGAGAACATACTTCTCCAACCAGTATCTTGATCAAATCTTTGGAGTCTATTTAATCCAATGATATCAAAAATTACTATTTCTGGGGGAAACCTATGTTTTCATGTTTTTATTATATTTATGAATTTATCATATATATACCCATACAATTTATCCTTTGAAATTTAATAGAATGGTCCTCACACATGCATGATGTGTATTCTTATTTCGAACAATAAAAAGTGAAAGAAACAGGGTTATACCGCAGCATCTGAGAATATCTGGAAAATATAAAAAGAGATTATTATGGAAAAAAATTCAATATAAGCATTCTAATATGATAAAATTAGCACATTTTATTGTAAAATAGTTTTTTTAAATCCAAATGAAAATTTAATTCCATTACTTAAGATTATTTTTTCCCTGAATTATTTATGATACATGAATTGCATTGAAATCCATTATCGATTTTTAAAATTTTACTAGGTAATAGTGTCAGATTTGTAAAGTGGGGGATATAATGATTAATGATGAACATATTATTTAATCTAATGATTTATTATTTTAGAGAATTTAATAACTCATTTTGGTGAAATTTTTCCACCATATTTTATATATAGAACTTATGAAATTCATACAGAATGATTTGTTTTTATTATCCACTACATAAGTTATTATCTATAAATTTATCTAGAATATTATATATATTTTAATGATAGACCATATTTTGGGAACAATGCATGTATACTAGTCAAGGGCGACATGGAAAACATCTTGTTGGGGGAGGTTGTTATAACACCCCAGGTAAATAAAGAATATGAAATTTTCATATTTATCCATATTTGTGAATAAAATATTAAAATTACTTTAAAGGGGATGCTATGCTTGACGGCGTACCCAATACGCAATAACGAGTTTCTTGGGAATCTTACGTTGCACTCTAATAACAAAATAATATTATTTTAAATGGTAGTTAACGCTGAGCCATTGTAATGGCGGGAGTGAACAAGACTAACTACAAAATGATTATATATGTTTGTCAAATATTTTTACTTTTTACAATAAATGTTAGAGGATTAAAAATTCGAATGAATCGAATTTTAAGCGTAAACATTCTAATATTCTTTAAAAGGTTGATTAACCGCCTTTTGATGGCGAACATCTTTTAAATACACTTTTTGACAGTTTTATGTGTTATATTTGACATAATAAAATTTTTCTTTAGAATCGAGACCTCAAAATTTACTTTGTGTAATTTTTTGGTATTTTTCCGATAAAGTTCATTTTTAATGAATAGTGAAAAATGATGTATTTTAATTCAAAACCTCATTTTAATATAATTTATTTATATGATTATATTATCTTTTGAATTGTTTTTAAAGTGAAATTATAATATATTTTTACCATTTAATCCAATAGTGGTCATTGGAATTAATTTCACTTTGGAATTGGACATAAAATAGTGTCAATCTTTTAATAGATATTGTTACTTAAAAACACGCTATTTGTATTGACAGTAGAAATTATTTATTAAATTAATTAATGCAACATATATGTTTTGAATTTTTTTAAAATAGACATCATTTTTGAATTTGGAATATCAAATATAGCTTAGGGTGAATTTTTGGTATTTTTCTAAACAACTTCAATTTTTGATGAATAGTGAAACCACTAAGTGGTAGTTTAAAAAATGATTTTTCATTTAAATGAAACTTCACCACTTATGTTATTTGAATTAAAAAAATCCAACATACATGGTTGTCATTAGGATGTAAAATTTGGTTCAATGGGATAAAACTAATTTTTTTGTGAATAGTAACTTTTAAGTTTTTAATCGCGATTAGAGGTAATTAGTGTAATTTAAGGTAAAAATAATGTTTTAATAATATGAAATGACCTAGAAAAATGTCCTACCCTCATTGGATATGTCATGGCCTACCAACACAATCAATGGGTCAAATTGGGGACCCCATGGAGCCACTTTGGTTGGAAAATGACATAAATAACTTTTTATTTAAAGTTAAAATAAAAATGTCACTAGCATGAGTTGTTTTACTAAAAAAAATTAAATGGTATTATAAAAGTCATATTTTTGACTATAAATATTCATTATAAAGATAAAATGATTTAATACATCAGGATTTTTTTTATAATTTGTAGACATTAAATAAATTAAATTATTTATGACATCATGATGATGCAGTGATTACCACATTAATAAAGGATTTAAAAAAATGAAAATATATTGTACAAAAATATAACTTAAACTTATCAAAAACCTATTGGATTAGTATATTTTGAACCCTTACCACCTTATCCTAGAAATACATCAATGTGGGTCCTTTAAAATCCGAAAATCATTTGAAAATAAAGTAACATTTTGTAACTTTCCAAGAGTGCCCCTCCTCTCCTCTTATAAAAGGCCCCCAACTCTACCACCTTACCCACACCTCTCAAGCCTTTGTCTCGGCCAAACCCTTCTCATTTTGTCTCTCCACATCCCTCTCTTACTCCTAGAAGTCTCACATTGGGCAGATGTCTTCCCAATAAAGCCTTTGAGCTCAAATCAAAGAGAGATACCTAATTTTAAGGTAATGTCTTCCCTTGTGTTCTTTTGTTTTATTTTGCTTCTACAACCCACTAAACTCTTTTTATGAATTTCTTTTATAAAAACTCAAGTATCTTCAATATACTAGGATGTTGTTATAATAAGGATTAGATCTACACTTACACACACCTACATCTAATGTTAAAGAACATACTGTTTCTGTGGATGGTGATTTTCTACCTCACGAAACGATGATTGTTCAATATTATTTTAACACCCTCAAAGGTGGCCATTAATATGTCACTATATTTATATATGATATATAATATGATTATGTTTTACTTAAACTTCTGTATTTTTCATTTATGGCATACCTTTATGGTTAAACGCGATATCTTCATTTTAGGAAGTGTGGACTACCGCCCCCTCAAAGTGATTTGATTTGTTAATACCATATGTGGTATGTATAAAAGATAGATTTAATGATATTATATATGATTACATACTGGAATTATAATAATATTATGTATCATTATGTTTTAATTCCATTAAATAAGAAATAGAAATGGAAGTAGCATTTATGCGTACGTACGACTTACCGTCTCCATGAACGATGCATTTCATTTCTTACCTCTAAATGTTATGTAATATTATAAATTCATGTATATAATGGATATATATGATATATATGATATCTAAATAATTAATATAATTCTGGATATAATATATATTTTACCACATGAAAAACTTGTAATTATAAAGAGTTTATTTTTGACTCAAGTAGCAATGATCTACAAAACGACCATTATTAACTTAAATAATTACATAGTGTTCCTAGCATGGTATTAAGTGATATAAAAGGAACAATGAACTTGAATAGGTTCTTAAGAAAGTAGAAATTAACTAATGTTTATTATTCAGGTGGTTAAAGAACGATCGAGTCAAGTCGGACCCAAGGTAAGGGGACCTACGCCTCTCTTTCTTTTTAAGCACACTCTTTTATGTCATTCCATTTAAGCTCATCTTTCTTATGATTGGGATGTTATTTTATATTAAACATACTGTACTTTTTATGTTCATACAATGAGAGACCCTATTTTCTCTAATCAATCCATATTGGAAGTTTTGATTGGCGTCGTTAGGCTGCCGAATTTTCGTACGAGATCCAACCTCTCTATTTCTTTTTAAGTACTCTCCTTTATGTCACTTCTTTTAAGATCATCCTTTCTATGTTGGGGGATGTTCTTTCATATTCCATGTGCTGTATATTTTATTATGAGATACCCTATTTGATCTCATCAATCCATTTTTTGATGTTTTAAGTGGCGTTGTTAGGCCGCCGAGTTCTCGTAAGGGATTTTTCATCTCACTTTTATTTCCATGTGATTTATGCTACATTTTCTACCATTTACATCGAGTGGTATATCTGCATACCATTATTATAAACTTTGTGTAATATAATTTCGTTTATGATTATTTACATCAATGTTGTATTGTCCTTCTTTCATGGGGTGTATGTTTCGAAAGATACCCAAGTCGGTAAGGGAACTTTTCACACTCCTCTTTTTAAAAGACTTATTTTGCTGGTGCTTCTAATTTACATATTGTAATGTTGGGATATGTTATTATATATCCATAATGATGTAAATTTTATTTCCAAGTGATAAGATACCCTTTTTATCTCTCATAAACTCATTTTCTGAATTTTAAAGTGACGTCGTTAGGCTGTCAAATTTTACCAAGGGAACTTCTTAACCCAATTTCGATTTCTTTGGGTTCAACATGTAGTTATTGAATATGTACTCCTTTGAATATGTGTGAATGACCTTTTATTGTTTTACACTTAATATCCACTTATATTGGGTGTATTTATATTTTTCACACATAATTATGAGATTGATTTATCCTTAATTTAAGGGTACCTTCATTAGAGGGGATTTCATCTCATTTTACATTTCTATTGAGACTTCATTGTTGTTATGCAGCAATTCACTCTTATATGGTGTATATACTATCCTTTGGAATATTATATCATGAATGACTTTATTCTCATGATATTATAAAGTTCTGATTAAATGTTATTCCTCAATTATTGTATTCATGTGTCTCTCATTTTGTTAAAAACCCATTAACTAAAATATCGTTTTAAACATTTTAATGATTTTATCTTGTAAATATTTCTCATTAATATCCATGTTTTCAAAATGTTTTTAAGGATTTTTCTATATGGATATTAATGGTTGAAAATATTAAAAGCTTCAAAGTTCGATGGGACACTTTGATTCAAAGATCTCTTTATTAAATGTTTTAAATGGTTTTTAAAATGGTTTTTAGAATGGATTCATTATTTTAATATCTTAAATGGTTATATGTGGGAATGTTATATTTCCTTTATGATTAAGTAATGTGCTATGATTATGTTATGGTTCTTGGGAATTGTTTATGAAGACGGGTGGTTCCATGAAAAACTAAGGGCGGGTGATCCCGATATAGCTCTTCAATGCATTGGGTAATGTGAAGGAGTTAAATGTTAAGGTTTCTCCAAAGAGATTTAGGGAATATACTATGATAGGTATTCCTAACATAACCAAGAGGTTTACTCCCTAAGTAAGAATGTTATGAATGCATCATGTTACCTTTAGGCTTTATGATTTCTATGATTTATTCATGATTTGATGAGGTATGTTAAAATGCTTATGTTTTATGAGTAAAGTATGATTTCATACATGGACTAATGTTTTCTTTTCGTACTTTTATATCCCTTACTGAGCTTTTTATGCTCATCCCAAATTTTTGAAATGTTATTCACAGGTCAAGGTAAAGGTGCATGTTATGATGATAGGGTCAAGGAAGTGTCAAGAAAGAATCCATGCTTTATTTTAAATATGTTTTCGTTGATTGGGAAAAATGAATACTATCTTTTATGTAACCACTTTGTTTGAATTTGGAATATAATGCAAGTTTTATGATCTAATTCTCTAAAACTCTAAACCTGAAAAGATCCTCAATGTGTAATCATGTAATAACTCAAGATTAAGTAAGGTTTAAGGCTGGGGCATTATAGTTGGTATCAGAGGTCGGTTTAGATAACTTTAGAGGTTAGAGTGTTGTTTATGAAAAAGTGACAAGTTTTGTATAACCAAAATGGTTAGTATATTAGATGGAGTCATCGTTTTTTTGAAAGTTAGAATGAGTTTGAGATAACTTGGATAAGTATATCTTGGTGTTTATCTTCCTCTTTTTTATTTGACGATTTTGCTGATATACTCACACTAACATTTTTGGTTTTAGTAAATGGCTAGATCTAGAAGGCACCAACGTAACAGTGGGTTTGAAGAAAACTGTGATGGTTTTATGAAAGAACGACTGAATGATATGGGAGCTGCAATGAGAACTCATGTGGCTATCCTCAACCAACCATCTGGAGTCATGATTGACCACCTGAACCTTAGTGATTTTTATATGGAATCGTATATGCGAGAAACAAATCCCTACGGAAGTTCATGTAATAATAATAAAGGTAAGTATGTTCAAAAACCTATGTGTCAAATATGTGGAAATAAACACATAGGAAAATGTTTCAAAGGGACAAAAAGATGCTATAGATGTGGAAATGAAGGTCATAAAGCAAGAACCTTCCATGGAAAAAGGAAGCATCTAGTTGACTCTAGGAAAGGGAAAGAAGTTCTTTCTGTAGGATCAATTGAATGTTTTAAATGTGGTGTGCATGGTCATTATGAAAACACATGTCCTACGAAGATGTTTCGGGAATGGTGTCACCGAGGTTGTACAAATATTCATTTACCAATAACTAATGCCATTCCGATTGAGGATGAAGAAACTGACAATGATGAATGAAAGGTATGGATTATTTCTTAACATATGTTTTCCTATTATTGGAATCTTATGATATGATTCATGATTTTTTTTGTAGGAAATAAGTATTTCAGAATAAGTTGAAAAGGAATGGCTAATGGATCATGAAGAATGTTGAATGAGTAAGAAGTAATCCTATATGGGATTTAAGAGTTATGGTAGATTTTAGGATGGTGAAATTCACAGATGTATTAAGTCTCTTCTGATGATGGGGTTACAGTAGAAGACTTTTTATAGTATCCTTGATGTTTGATATACGAAAATTTTATTCAAGGAATAATTATCCTTTATTTTGTGGATATAGTTATAAAGAACCATTTGGGTTTATGTGATCCTTGAATTTGAGGCAATTACTGGGTAATACATTTTGGGTTGCAAAATGGAAGTTATCAGATAACCTTTGTGGTTAAAATATGTTATGGTTATTTTTGATGAATTTATCTCATTTTGAGGAATGTTATAAAAATATATAGTTTTTGAAAAGGGACAACATGCAGACCATGTGACAACTCGTCGCGTCAGACGAAGCTGCGAGAATCGAACCCACAACCAAAGTGCAACTGGTATTTATCACCTAGCATTGGACTACGTGAAGTCCCTGGTTAGTTTGAATGATTATTTTTAGTTAGATGATTTTATGAATTAAGAGTAAGTTGATTTTTGGTTATCAATTGAAATGATTAGACTATCATGGAGGATATATGATTAGGTTAATTACTTTTTAGTATGAGACAGTAAGAGTAACTTATGTTATTTGGGAGAAAAATGTTAATGTTTATCATAGGAGACTATGTGAATAAATCCTTCAAGGAATTGGGTTTCAATCTTAGTTTGGTTTGCTTTGTAAAATTTTATGGATATATGTTTATTGAATAGTGTTTGTTGAACATTGGGTTTTAGTTTTGGTTAAGGTCTAAAGACATGGGAAGTATATAGTTCTCTTTTGTGGATTAGGTGATTCTATAGAAGTTGATTATATCTCTCTTAATGTGAACAAGTAATCCTAAATACTTGTCTTTTGGAGAAAATATGAGTTTGTGTAAGAAATATAGTAAATGTTGAATGTCAACATGACAATTAAGTATTCATCCTTATGTTTTAGTTAAGCTCGTAAATAAATTCCTCAATAAAAATTAACTTAAAACAAAAATGTTGTTTGTTAATTTTTCCTACTGGGGAATCAAATGCCGTTTAACCCATCACAAGTTTGTGATTATCTTGTTGTTAACTTTCTCCTAGACACATTTACTATCACTCTCCATCAGAACATGACCCTTTTTTTTCATCCATATCCACTTTTTCATACTTGGAATCCTAGTATGGGTTAACTCGGGTGACATTTGTACTTCTCTCCCATTCTTTTAAAGTGATAGTTATACTGACTCTTGTTCCGATTTGAGATTTTCAATAAGGCTTCCAAGCCCAATTTTAAAATTGTGAGGGTGCAACTCCCAAAAGGGGGGAAGGATGTAACACCCCAGGTAAATAAAGAATATTCCATTTTCATATTTATCCATATTTGTGAATAAAATATTAATATTATTTTAAAGGGGACGCTAAGCTCGATGGCGTACCCAATACGCAACAACGAGTTTCTTGGGAATCTTACAATGCACTCTAATAACAAAATAATATTATTTTAAATGGTAGTTAACTCCTATACATTGTAATGGCGGGAGTGAACAAGACGAACTACAAAATTATTATATATGTTTAGTCAAATATTTTTACTTTGTACAATAAATGTTAGAGGATTAAAAATGAGAATGAATCCAATTTTAAGCGTAAACATTCTAATATTCTTTAAAAGGTTGATTAATCGCCTTTTGATGGAGAAACTCTTATAAATCCACTTTTTGACAATTTTATGTGTTATATTTGACAAAATAAAATTCTTTTTTAGAATCGGGATCTCAAAATTTACTTTGTGTAAATATTTGGTATTTTTCTGATAAAGTTCATTTTTTTAATGAATAGTGAAAAAATGTTGTATTTTAATTCAAAAACTCGTTTTAATCTTATTTATTTATATGATTACATTATCTTTTGAATTATTTTTAAAGTGAAATTAGAATATATTTTTACCATTTAATCCAATAGTGTCATGGGAATTAATTTCACATTGGAATTGGACTTAAACTAGTGTCAATCTTTTAATAGATATTGTTACTTAAAAACAAGCTATTTGTTTTGACAGCGGGAATTAATTATTAAATTAATTAATGCAACTTATATGTTTTGAATTTTGTAAAATAGACATCATTTTTTAATTCTGAATATCAAATATATCTTAGGGTGAATTTTTGGTATTTTTCTGAAAAACTTCAATTTTTGATGAATAGTGAAACCACTAACTGGTAGTTTAAAAACTGATTTTTCGTTTAAATGAAACTTGACAACCTCTGTGATTTGAATTTCAAAAATAAAAGATACATGGTTGTCATTAGGATGTAAACTGTTGTTCAATGGGATTAAAATAATTTTTTTGGTGAATAGTAACTTTTATGTTTTTAATCGCGATTAGCGGTAATTAGTTTAATTTAAGGTAAAAATAAGGTCTTATTAATATGAAATGAACTATACACATGTCCGAACCTCATTGGATGTGTCATGGCCGACCAAGAAAATCCATGGGTGAACTTGGGGACCCCATGGAGCCACATTGTTTGGAAAATGAAATAAATAACTTTTTATTTAATGTTAAAATAAAAATGTCACAAGCATGAGTTGTTTTACTAAAACAATTTTTATATGGGGTTATACAAGTCATATTTTTTACTATAAATATTCATTAGAAAGATAAAACTATTTCCTACATCATGATATTTGTTTTATAATTTTTAGACATTAAATAAATTAAATTATTTAGGACATCATGATGATGCAGCGATTACCTCATTAATAAAGGATTTAAATAAAATTAAAAGATAATGTTAAAACTATAACATACAATTGTAAAAAACCTATTGTATGAGTATATTTCTAACCCTTACCACCGTATCCTCGAAATAAATCAATGTGGGACCTTTAAAATCTGAAAATCATTTGAAAATAAATTAACATTTTGAAACTTTCCAAGAGTGCCCCTCCTCTCCTCTTATAAAAGGCCCCCACCTCTACCATCTTACCCACACCTCTCAAGCATTTTGCTTGGCCAAAACCAGATCATATGGTCTCTCAAAATCCCTCTATTAATCCTAGAAGCCTCACTTTGGTCAGAAGTCTTCCCAATGAAGCCTTTGAGCTCAAATCCAAGAGAGATACCCGATTTTAAGGTAATGTATTCACTTGTTTTCTTTTGTTTTATTTTGCTTCTCCAACCCCCTAAACTCTTTTTATTTATTTCTTTTGTAACAACTCCAGTATCTTAAATATTATAGGATATTGTTATAAGAAGTATTCGAGCTACAATTACACACACCTACATATAATGGTTTAAGAACAAACTGTTTCTGTGGATGGTGAATTTCTGCCTCACGAAACGATGATTGTTCAATATTCTTTTAACACCCTCAAAGGTGGCCATTAAGATGTCACTATATTTATATATGATATATAATATGTTTATGTTTTAATTAATCTTCTGTATTTTTCATTTATGTCATACCTTTATGGTTTCCATTATGGTTAAACGCGATATCTTCATTTTAGGAAGTGCGGACTACTGCCCCCTCAAAGTGTTTTGATTCGTTAATACCATATGTGGTACGTATAAAGAATATATTTAGTGATATTATATATGATAACATACTGGAATTATAATACTATTATGTATCATTATGTTTTAATTCCATTAAATAAGAAATAGAAATGGACGTAGCGTTCAGGCGTACGTACGGCTTACCGTCTCCATGAACGGTGCATTTCATTTCTTACCTCAATATGTTATGTAATATTATAAATGCATGTATATAATGGATATATATGATATATAAGATATCTAAATAATTAATATAATTCTGGATATAATATATATTTTACCACATGAACAACTTGTAATTATAAAGAGTTTATTTTTGACTCAAGTAGCAATGATCTACAAAACGACCATTATTAACATAAATAATTACATAGTGTTCATATCATGATAGTAAGTGATATAAAAGGAATAATGGACATAAAAAAGGTTCTTAAGAAAGAATAAATTAACTCATGTTTATTATTCATGAGGTTAAAGAACGATCGAGTCAAGTCGGACCCGAGTTAATGGAACCTACCCCTCTCTTTCTTTTTAAGTACACTCTTTTATGTAATTCCTTTTAAGCTCATATTTCTTATGATTGGGATGTTATTTTATATTACACATACTGTACTTTTTATTTTCATATGATGAGAGACCCTATTTTCTCTCATCAATCCATTTTGGAAGTTTTGATAGGCGCCGTTAGGCTACCGAATTTTCGTAAGAGATCCAACATCTCTCTTTCTTTTTAAGTACTCACCTTTATGTCACTTCATTTAAGCTCCTATTTTTTATGTTGGGGGATGTTCTTTTATATTCCACTTTCTGTAAATTTTATGATGAGAGACCCTATTTGATCTCATCAATCCATTTTTGGAAGTTTTATGTGGCGCTGTTAGGCTGCCGAGTTTTCGTAAGGGATTTTTCATCTCACTTTTATTTCCGTGAGATTTATGATACATTTCCCACCATTTCCTTTGAGTGGTATATTTTCTTCCCATTATTCTAAACTTTGTGTAATATAATTTCATTTATGAGTATTTACATCAATTTTTTATTTTCCTTCTTTCATGGGGTGTATGTTTCGAATGATACCCAAGTTAGTAAGACAACTTTTCACCCTCCTCTTTTTAAAAGACTTATTTTGTTGGGTCGTTTAATTTACATATTTTAATGTTGGGATATGTTCTTCTATATCCTTATTGATGTAAATTTTATGTCCAAGTTACGAGATACCGTTTTTATCTCTCATCAACTCATTTTCTGAATTTTAAAGTGACGGCGTTAGACTGTCGAATTTTACCAAGGGAACTTCTTAACCCAATTTCGATTTCTTTGGGTTCAACATGTAGTTATTGAATATGTCCTACTTTGAATATGTGTGAATGACCTTTTATTGTTTTACACTTAATATCCAATTATATTGGGTGTATTCATATTTTTCACAGATAATTATGAGATTGATTTATCCTTAATTTAAGGGTACCTTCTTTACAGGGGATTCCATCTCATTTTACATTTCTATTGAGACTTCATTGTTGTTATGCACCAATTCACTCTTATATGGTATATATACTATCCTTTGGAATATTATATCATGAATTCCATTGTTATAATGATATTATAAAGTTCTGATTAAATGTTATTCGTCAATTATTGTATTCAATTGTCTCTCATTTTGTTAAAAACCCATTAACTAAAATATCGTTTTAAATGTTTTATTGATTTATTCTTATAAATATTTCTCGTTAATATTCATGTTTTCAAAATGGTTTTAAGGATTTTTTTATATGGATATTAATGGTTTAAAATGTTAAAATATTCAATGTGGTATGGAAAACATTGATTCAAATATCTCTTTATTAAATGTTTTAAATGGTTTTGAAAATGGTTTTTAGAATGGATTCATTATTTTAATATCTTAAAAAGTTATATGTGGGAATGTTATATTTCCTTTATGATTAAGTAATGTGATATGATTATGTTATGGTTCATGGGAATTTTTTATGAAGACGGATGGTTCCGTGATAATCTAAGGGTTGTTGAGCCCGATATAGCTCTCCAATGCATTGGGTAACACGAAGGAGTTAAACGTTAAGGTTTCTCCGAAGATATTTAGGTAATATACTATGATGGGTATTCCAAACATAACCAAGAGGGTTACTCCCTATGTAAGAATGTTATGAATGCCTCAAGATACCTTTATACCTTATGATTTCTATTATTTATTCATGATTTGATGAGGTATGTTAAAATGCTAGTGTTTTATGGGTAAATAGTGATTTCATACAGGGAATAATGTTTTCTTTTCGTACTTTTATATCCCTTATTGAGCTTTTTATGTTCATCCCAAGTTTTTGAAATGTTTTTCACAGGTCAAGGGAAAGGTGCATGTTATGATGATAGTTTCAAGGAAGTCTTAAGAAAGAATCCATGTTTTATTTTAAATATGTTTTCATTGATGGGAAAAAATGAACACTATCTTTTATGTATCCACTTTGTTTAAATGTGGAATGTAATGCAAGTTTTATGATCTAATTATCTAAAACTCTAAACCTGAAAATATCCTCAATGTGTAATCTTGTAATAACTAAAGATTAAGTAAGGTTTAAGGCTGGGGCCTTATAGTTGTATTAACTACTAGGGCAGATAGCATGAAATTATAGATTCATTGTGAGAGAAAGACAATGTTTTGTAAAAGGTGCATGTTATTTAGACATAAAATTTGAAAAATGCAACATCAAAAATGAATTTACCCTCTAATATATGAAGGGTAATGATTTAAATAACATTTTAAATATAGAAAACTAAAAAATATCAAAGGGAACTAACATCCATGGGTTATATCAGGACAGGTTGTCTGAGGATAAAGGTGTGGAATTCAATTTACAGCTTGTTGTGATTCCCAATAATAATGAAAATTTGGAAAAGGTAGATGCTACCATCTTCCATCATGATGGTATTTTGGATACCAATTCATCTTAGTAGGATGGGGTGGGATCAAATAGTTTGGACACCAAGCTAGTTGTGAATAATTAAGTTGACATTTTTGGAAACTCACAGAACAACCCTAATGTTGGAGGCTTCATATTATCAAACAGATATCAAGGGAACTACAAAGAAGTTACATTAATAGATATCGATAGGGAAAAATTCTTCATGTTTGGATATAAATGTAATCGTAGAGAGTGTTTATGAATAACACACACCTTAAGTAGAGGATAAAGACATTACTCCATGTGTAGGTGTGTATTATGAGAGACCGGTTAATGATATCCCTGATAATTTTATTGGCCCTGGTAAAGGGAAATAAGGTCTAGGACTATCACCACCTAAATGGGGGATGTATTATGATAAGGTTTCCCAAATCTCGGAGGATGGAAAAGGGACATACCCCTTCTCATAGGTGACTAGTGAAAATTTTCTAGAATGACACCTTCTTTGAAAAAATATGCACCTAGAAACTCAATGAATATGTTCACACTATTGAGTGACACATTTTGGTGTGATGATGATATGGATCAAAACCCCACAATGCAGGTTAGAAAATGAGACACTGTAGAAGCTGGGATTAGTGAAGACACAATGATTAATGCAAACCCACTTGGAGGGAAGAAACGTGGCAGGAAGATGAAACAAATATTCCATTTCAAGATGGCGCAAAATGTGGTTCCTTTGACTAGGGTAGGGACCATAAATGATGAAGAAACTTTACTAGAACTACAAAGTCTTAGGGAACTCCCTAACAGCTAGTTCCTAAGGCACTTAATTATGGAAATCAAACCAATGATAATTGAGATTGCTGATCCAAAGATGAATTTTGAAATCTGAAACACATAAAATAGTCTTCTCTGGGATATCATTTATTATTCCAAATTCTCCACACTAGTAACATAGATCGTTTATGGATGGTCCGAAATTAGAGTATTCAACTAGTCACATGCATATAGATAATGTAGAGTATTACTGCAAAAAAATGTATCTCAGGGTACATGGTGTAGGTCTCCTTATTTTTTTCATCAAAAAATTATATTAAAAGAAGGCAATATGGGTAGAATTAATTAAAATATCTTGGAACAATGCTCAGAAGTGGGTGGTTATGGGTGATTTCAACTTAGTTATCTCATCTGATGAATAGAATTGGCTTGATTTTAACAGTATAATTGTAAATGACTTTTCACAATGCATCGACCAGTGAAACAGAAATGATGTTCGAATTTTTGGGGAGAATTTCAAATGGAGTAGGATTTCCTAGAACGGATGAAAAAAAATAAAACATGATAAATGATTTTTCAAATGGGTGACAGGAGTATCTCTAACCATATATCTGGTTTGACACTAAAAATTTATCACATTGACCGCAACCCCATTATGGTGTACATTCACACTATCTCAAGTACATCCCTACTCCAACATATCTTTAATAATGGTTGGGTCACTATTACTGGATGACGGTAAATTGTTCCTGATTCCTAGAAAGTCATTCCAATTGGTATCCCACTTCATAGTCTCATGGAGATTCTCATGCACACAAAGTGGATCTTGATGTAATAGAGAAAAAAACACATTTTCTATACTCAATTCTAAAATCTAGCTTCACGATAAGAAACTAGTTAACATTAAAATCATTGACCAGCACCTGAAATCTCCAACCGGGGAAGATATAAAATCTCACATGATAGTTGATGACCTATTAAAAATCAAATAAAGGATGGATTGAAGCTAGTGGAATGAGAAATGTCTTAACAAAGATGACCATAATTCAATATTATTTCACAAAATTCATAGGGAGAAAAGAGAAAAGACAGGGAACCATGTTGTAAGAGTTAATGGAAAGATGAATACATCTAAAAATCATATCTCCCATGTACTATTTAGCCATTTTAGTAGCATCTATAGTGATGATGGTTTGGATAATAGATCACAAATGATCATTCACACTCTTCCTCATACATATGACAAATAGGACCAAGATCTTGAGAGGGCTCCTAATAGAGATGAAATTAAGAATTATATTTTCTCCCATAACATAGAGAGTGCTATTAGACCTGATGTTTTCATAAATTAAATCTTTATTTATTATTCAGACATCTTCTGGGAAGAATTAATTAATTCTTTCTTGGACTTTATTTCTCACTCCTTTCTACATTACATAACTAACTCAAAAATCAATGATTTAATTACAAATATGGAAATTAGGGATGATATTAATGAATTTAGACGAGTTACTCTTGGAAACACTATTCTTAATATCTTTAGTGAAGTCATTATGTCTAGGTTGGGAGTAATTTTCTAGGATCACATCACTCTAAATCAATATGGGTTTTTCCATATAATATACATTCAAAACTACCTTTTTACAACATCGAATTGTATCAACATCCTACGAATGATGAAAAAAAGGTAATTATGCTCTCAATATTGAAATATATAAATCATTTAATGAAATCAAATATAGTTTCTTTTTCTAAAATATGAGTTGGTATGTTTTCTAAGATAATTATATAGGACATATTTGTTGCATTCTGTCTTCAAAAAGTATGTTTGTTCTTATTAATGGGACACCATGGGGATATTTCTAGTGTACGAGGGGAGTGGGGTAGGGTAACCCTCTCTTAGGAGTTCTCTTTGATATTTATGAATATTATTTGAGGTGATGCATTAATGAACACTCTCAAGTTGGTCATTTCAAGAAAATTCATGCTCGGAAGAATGTTATTTCTCCCCCACATTTAATTTATGTTGATGACATTATTCTCATTATACAAGTGATGAAGAGAACCAATTCTAGTATTCATGAAGATTTTCATAATTATGAAGAGTTTGATGGAAATTCTATCATATGGTGATTCAATTTATTATATTCAGTTCGGGGCCCTCTATGGTATCACAATACTTTTTGGAAAGGAATCTTGGAATGAATAGTGGATCACTTCCTTTCCATAATTTGAGTGATCAAATTTTTTTGGTTCATTGTAAAGTGCTAGTTTTTTAGATTAACTAGTGAAAGAATTATTAATGTACATTGTAATTGGAAAGGACAACCCATGTCTCAGGTAGGGATAGTTTTTCTTCTGAACATTGAAATCACATCAAAAATTTTATACCCCTTCTCCCTCTACATGTGGCAGTGAACAATCCTAAAGGAGTTGAAAGTAATGATCATGAATTTTATATGGACATGCTCTATATATGAGAGGAAGATGGTCAATATTTACTGGAAGGATTGCATCACGACAATCAAAATGGGGTTCTATGGAATTAAAAATTTAATAAGATATAATTATAGACTAATTTCAAGTTCACAGGGAATGTTGATAACATAATTAATCCCCCTGTGAATTTATAGTAGACATGTTTAAGGGGGGCCTTATGGAAGATTATTCATACTATCTTGAATATTTGATATGGACTTAGATCAAAATATCCTTTAAGGATAGCATATAGAATACAAAATTTATTATCAGTATGCACTCTGACCTCAACTCTTGGAATACATGGTTCCTTGATCAACCCTTGAGAAATAGGTTTAATGTCTCCCATGATTAAAGGGAGATGAATATATCTGATTTCATCACATTGTATTGCATGCTTGAGTTTGTTCATTACAGGATTCACTAGAGATCCAATGTGATGCTTTCCTAAACGTTGAAACCCTAGTGGGGAGGCCTGGTGAGAATGTTTTTTTCACTCTCAAGGAGTACTACAAGATGAAAAATTGGAGATCCACCAAAATTTCATCATGTATCTAGTAACACCTCAAACTTCCACGATACGCTTCTCTTTGAATAATACAATAGCATGTGTTGTACTCAACATCGAGTTTTAACACACCACAACTAATAAAACTAGCCATTATGAATAGTAATACCCACCTTTTAAAATTTTATAAATTTTATCATTAAATATGGACATTATTGTTGGATTTGGAATATCAAAATTATCTTAGTGTGCATTTTTTGTATTTTTCTAAAAAAAATCAATTTTTTATGAATAGTAATAAACATAGAGTTATTGTTTAAAACCGACTTCTTATTTAAATAATTATTTATATTATTCAAATTTATTCTAGGTCAAAATAGATAATTATACCTATATTAGTTCAATGTAATTCATTGGTTTCAGTTTATAATAAATTTAGATAAATAACAATTTTATCGAACTTTTTACCGTCTTTTACCCACCACCTAGGTTCATTTGAAAATTTACATAAAACATAATTTTACCACTTCTGTGAGTGGAATTTCAAAAATCCGAGAGGCACAGTTGATATCAGTTAGTAAAATTTTGTTCAATAAGATGATAACAATTTTTGTTGAATAGTAACTTTTTACTTTTATTTTCCATGGTTTAATGTAAATAGGGTAATTAAGGGTAAAAATGATATTATTATTATCCTAACACATGCCCTAATTCTATTGGATTAGTGTAATTCGACCAAAAAAATATAAGTAATAAAATATGATCCTTTAGGTCTACTTGGATTAGATTAGGACATTTATTATTATTTAACTCAAAGAAGCGTTAAAAGTGATAAATTCAAAGTTAAATAACTAAACCATTTTTAATATAGGAATACACATAAGACAAATTAAAATATAAATATTTCATAGAAATATTAAATGATTTCCTAAATAATGGTATTTTATATATATTTTTTAGACATTAAATAATTTAATTTATTTTTGACACAACGATGATGTAGTAATTATCTAACTAATGAAATATGAAAATATTTAATATTAAAAATATCCAAATAAAGGTAATTTGAGACTTTTTGTTAATTAAACTAATTCTCTAGGTTAATATGACATGTAAGGGTTGGTTATAAAAGTTTTTGTCGAAGTAATAATGCTATAATGAATTTAGCAAAAACAAAATACAAAATAGTTTCACAATTGACATAAAAGAGTTTTTAAAAGAAATATTATAATATTAATTGATATTATATTCTTAAAAATACTATGTTCGGCCAATATACTTATATAATTATAGGTGAATAATTAATGACCTTCATGGGGTTATCTTGAAGGTTTTAGTATGTTTATTAACCATATAATATAAAAATAGAAGGAGACATGGTAAATGTCATACTATTTAACTAGGAGTTAAATCTAAAAGATAAAGTCAATATAGTCAGCCAAACCTGTCTAAAACCTATTTGTTGAGTGGTTTTAGACCCAAATCCTCCTTATCCATTAAATAATTCATTTTGGATCTTTTAGAACCCGAAAATGATTTTATAATCGAATAATATTTCTAGTATTTCCTAAGGTGCCCATTACCCCTCTTATAAAAGGGTGCTTCCCCTTATCTCTAATTCACTCATTCAAAGCCATTTAAATTTTCCAAACCATGACCAAATACCCTCTAAACTATCCTACCTTCAACCTAGATTCCTTCCTTTAATTAAAAATCCATCATAATGATCCCTTTTGATCAAATCAAAAGTAAGATCCCGAAGAAGTGTTAAATATTTCATCACCGCTTTCAAGTTCTATTCTTCTTCCACTTCCTCTTTCTTTGTTTTTTCCAATCTAAAATAATAACTCTGATATCTTATATATAATGTGATGTTATTATAAATAGGTACATCCATATTCATTAATCTATCCATCTTTTGAATGACATGTCAGCATAGGTGCGTATGTTCGGCTCATCGTCTCTATGTCGTGGTGTAATTATTATTCAAAAAAAATTATTTGGATGGGTATAATAATTATGTGTAATTGATGTAAATAATAAAAATAACATGATAATTATTCTGTATATATGATATACCATCCAATTATATATTATTTTATTATCAAAATATTGATATTGTCGCTCGTACGTACGTACGAATTACCGTCTCCACGAATGCGATGAGATTCATTCCCCATCATATACATTGAAGAATAATTTTCATTATATTATTAAACATAATTTTTAAATACTTAATATCATTCTTAATATTAATAAGATACAAATTTTTCATAAAAAACATTACTTATGTAATAAAACATTTAAAGTAAAACGAATCAGTTAACACTTGAAATGACGATAATATTAAAATATTATTAACAAAGAAATATTAAAAGATCATATATGATATCATATTAATATATATGATTCTTTTATAATTTAATAACAATTATTTCACCATTATATAGGAGTTTAAACTACCCTTAACCATGTTAAAGTACAAGGTAAGGGTTAATTTCCTAGCCTCTTTATTATCCGAGGTTGTTTTTACGTTTGTATCTACTGGGACCTCTTTATCATCCACATCCATGTTTCTTAAAAATGTATTCCAAATTTTTTTACAATTTACTATACTATGGGTTAATTTAATTTATTACCTTGTTTGGATTTTTATAAAATGTTTTGAATGTAATTTTTCCGTCATTTTCCAAACAAGGTACCTTATGACCTTTTCCACAAAATTAAGGTAAGAATGTCTTTTAACTTATACGGCGGGTGCGGCTATTTTCCACTATTATTACATAATCAAATATTCCTTTACAAGATTATAATAATATTTTAAATATAAATGTTTTCTTTTATAATTATGTGACTCTTAAAAGATTTCAAAATAGAAATAGATATTTGTCTAAAAATGTTTTGATTTCATCTATGTCAACATCTTTTGATGGATTTTAAGCTTATTTGAAGTTGATTTTTTATGATAAAAAACATCCATATGGTATTTAAGGATTTTTGATATGTTTGAATGTGGATTTTTTATTTTTATAGCATTCATGTTTTATGGATAAAGTATTGACATTCTATATGCTTGTTTTAATATGAATGTCTCTGTTATGTTAAAACCTTTTCATATGAGGAATGCATTGGACATAGTAAGTTACTGGTGGATCCCACTATAGATCCTCAATGCATCGGTAGGTCTCACGAGAAAAACCAGTGTATTATCAAAAGTCTTTGAGAATATCTTATTTATAGTCTTGGAACAAGGCCTTGACTATGTGGTTATGAATGTATGGCATTATTCATTCCATCATTATGAACATGGCTATTGATATTTCATGTGATTATTCAACTAGTATAATATCCATGTGAGTAAGTAAATGGAATTTTTTTGATTTATATTTCCATATTATGATGACTTTTTTGTTATAAAGGCTTTTGTTTTAGTTCTGTACATTGCCATAAATTTTTATTCTTATTTATTAATGTTTTCGCTATATTGTTATCCTTACTGAGCATATGAGCTCACCCTTTTCTATTTTTTATTTTTCCTAGGATGGGAAGAAGTATATTTTTACTGACCTACAGGGATAGTCTATGGGATCTTAGTGTTGTCTATGGAAACAATGTTTATTTAGTTTTCCATTTTATGATGTAATGGAAACCTTATTAATGTATCTAGTAATTCCAAGGCTACTAAACTAATTGTTCTTTCAAGACTTGATATTTTGTGATCATGAAAATAATACATAATAATGCACCGACTCTAGGCTTCTTGGGTTAGGGCGTTACAATTGATATCATAGTATGATTAGTACAAACCATGTAAAATAGATTTAGATAAACTCTGATTAGAGCACATAGCTCTAAGATAGACTTTGGGGATTGGTATATAAGAACTTCCTAGAATTTTGATATTTTAGGGATTTTGTGAGTTTCCCAAAAAAATACATCCCTATCTGGATATGAGCAGGTAGAGGCAGCTCTAGAAGAGATGTACCTAGGGGTAAAACCCGAAAACACCGGTTTGTGCTAGACTCAAACTGGAACCGGTGCACGAAAATGGGCCTTGTTTCACTATTAGTTACAAAACTCCAAGGGGATATGCCTAGGATAATTCTCATTTTAATTAAAAACCAATAAAAAGGGTTTATGATAATATACTTCCTCAATGAAAACATTTTTATGATTATGGATTATATTGAGAAATTGTTCAATTTATGTTATGTGTTTTACAAGTTTATTTTTATGTATTGTGATTCATAAACTAACCTAGTGTAAGACATTATTTAGAAATGGAACCTAGTGGAAGTAATGGATACCATATCAATTCATGCACTCCATGTAGTGATTTCCCTCCTACTTAAGATAATTACATTGGAGCAGGTGATGCAACTGTTGCTGATCAGCTAATCATCATACTTGGACAACTCACTCCGTTTATGAATAATAACATTACCTGTATGGAGCTCTCTGATCTGCAGTGTAGAGGATCAATGTTAAATTGCTTCCTAAGTCAACAACCACCAACATTAAATGGGGGTACAATTTAATTAGTAGTTGATCAATGAAAAATTCCACAGAGAAAATATTACATGGCTAGAGGAGTAGCGAATGGGAAAAAGTAATCATGATTGTTTACCGCCTCACTAGAGATGCTGATCAATGGTGGTAATTGACTAAAAACACAAAAGATTATGATGAAGTGTCAAATATATAATGGAGGGTGTTTAAAAAAATTTCATAGAAAAATACTTTCCTCATAACCATCGAGTGGATATGGAATGGAAATTTCTGAGTCTGAGGAAAAATGAGGATGAAAATGTCGCAAAGTATAAAGCTAACATTATAATGTTAGCAAGGCATGCTGCAGATTATATACCTAATGCAAGAATTAAGATTTTTCATTTCTTTGATGGGTTAAAACCATTTATCCATCGATAATTAGTCTCCGAATCCTTATCATCATACGAAGATATTGTCTCGTGTGCTATCAAGATAGAAAAATAATTCTCTAAGTCTTATGACTTTAAATAAATTCAAGAGAATAAGGGATATTCTGAACACTCTTGAAATGGAAATAAGGGGAAGAAGGGAAAAGATAAATATCCATTCTGTAGTAAATGTGGGAAGAAACACCCTAGTACATTTTTGAAGGGAATGTGAGTCTGTTACATGTGTGGTGAAAATGGCCACCAACCTCATGATTGCAATGGGAAGAGAGAGGAATTTAATGATGAATGCTACAACTATAGAAAAAGGGGACAATATGAAAATGAATGTCCTAAGCGTCAGGGGAACTTATCTCAAAAAATGCAAAGCGATCAAGTCCAAGCTTATGTTATCACTACTGCTGAGGTTGAAGCTCTGAAAGACATAGTGGAAGGTAATTTAATGGTTTCCTCAAGTTTAGCCAATACATTTTTTGATTTTGGATCATCACATTGTTTCATATCTTCCCAGTTTGCTATGAAAATTATATATTTCAAATTTGAATTAATAAGTCAGTTTTTAGTCAAAACACCTAAGGAAAGTATCATTGCAACAATGTTTTGTGAATCAGTCCCCATTAGGGCATATAAATGTTCTTTATCTTCTGATCTCATCATCATACCCATGATTGGATTTCATATAATCCTCAGTATGGATTGGATTTCAGACCATGATGAAAAACATTATTGTAAGAATATGGAGGTTACAATTTTTGATGATGATAAGGAGTACCTTATCTTTAGAGGAGAAACATCACCACCTGATTCTTATTTAGATCCACCCCCAGTAGCTCAACTAAATTCAATTATTGGGGAGGAAGAGAGTGAAATAACTATGGGTGAGGAAAAGAATGTTAAAATAGAGGATTTACCTATTATATAAGAATATGTTGATGTGTTTCCAGAAGATTTACCTAGACATCCTCCAGAACGAGAAATTGAGTTTTCCATCGACTTAATTCCCGGTTCAAGGCACATATCAAAAACCCCTTATAGAATGGACACTGTGGAATTAGTGGAACTAAAGAAAAAACTAGAGGAATTGATTAATAAGTTATTTATTTTCACTAGTGTTTCTCCTTGGAGAGACATTGTTATTTTTGTCAACAAGAAAGATGGATCTAGGAGGTTGTGCATTGACTACCCAGAGATAAATTCTATAACAATAAAGAACATGTATCCTCTACCTAGTATTGATCATTTATTTGACCAACATAAGGAATCTCATTACTTTTAAAAGACTTTCCTTCGATCTGGATAAAATCATTTGTGTGTGAAGAAGGAAAACATTCCGAAAACAAGATTTTGAACCAGGTATGGGCATTACTAGTTTATAGTAATGCCTATTGGATTGACCAATGCACCCTATGTCTTAATGGATCTAATGAATAGAGTTTTCTAGGAATATCTTGATGACTTTATAGGGGTATTTATTGATGACATATTGGTATAATCCAAATTCTACGAATACCCTAAAAATCTCTTGTATAATATTTTGAAGACTCTTATAAGATATGAAATATATGGGATGTTTAGAAAACTGTGAATTCTGGCTTTAGGAGATTTCATTTCATGTCCATATTGTATCTAAGGATGGAATCTCTTTTGATCCTTCTAAGACCCTGGCAACCCAATAATGGCCATCACCGTCGAGTATAATCGAGGTACATAGTTTTATTGGTTTAGTAGGTTATTAATGACGTTTTGTCAAGAATTTTTCCCGGTTGGCTAACCCATTAACAAATCTCACACAAAAAGGGGTTAAATTTGTTTGAAAAACAAGAGTGAATAATTTTTTGAAGAACTGAAGAAAATTTTAGTCAATTTTCCTATCTTAACTCTACCATTTAAAAATGATGGGTTTTTTATTTATAGTGATGCATTAAAAAAGGACTTGGTTTTGTCCTTATGCAGATTGATAGTGTTATTTCCTATGCATCACAATAGCTAAAAATTGATAAAAAACTATCCCACTCATGATCATGAGTTAGAAGCTGTAATCATTTCATTGAATAATTGGAGACACTATCTCTATGGTGAAAAATGTGGGATATATACCGATCACAAGAGTTTGAAGTATATTTTCTCCTTGAAAGAACTCAACATGAGGAAAAGACGATGGATTGAACTACTCAAAGATTATGATTGCACTATAAACTTCCACACATGGAAGGAAACTAAGGTGGAAGATTCTTTGAGAAAAAAGGATCATTGAGTTATGAACAAAATGAGAGTTGAAAAGGACCCTATATATAAGGATATAGTAAAGTTGGACATGGGGATAACTATGGAAGTTGAAACATCAAAACTTTTTCAAATGGTTGTCAAACCATCTTTACTAGAAAGGATAAAGAGTTCTTAGACTGATGATGATGAGTTTCAAAAGAAGATTAAAGCTGTGAATGATGGGAGATTGAGTGACTTTGTATATGAAGATGGAATTTTGATATTTGGGAAGAGACTTTATTTTTCTAATATACCTAATCTAAAAAGGGAATTGTGGGATGATTCTCATAGTTCCAATTTCTTTTATAATCCCTGGTAGCACCAATATTTATAGAGATTTGAAGGAACATTTTTGGTGGGACAACATGAAGAGGTAGATTTCTGATTTTGTGTCATGATTTATGGTTTTTCAACAAGTGAAAGATGGAAGGCAACAGCCTGGAGGTGTCAAGAAACCTCTTCCCATACCTGAGTAGAAATGAGATAATATTATGATGTACTTTGTCGTGGACTACCAAAGAATCCAAGAAAGAACGATGAAACATTGGTCATTTTTGATCATCGTACCAAGTCATCACATTTTCTTGATATAAGAGAAGATTTACCACTTGAACATCTAGCAAGACTATATATTAATTAAGTTGTTAGAATTTATGGAGTACCCCTATCAATTGTTTCAAATTGTGATCCACATTTTACATCAAGATTATGGAAAAGTCTTCAGACATACCTAGATTCTAAACATAGTTTGATCACTTCCTACCACCCCAAAACTGATGGATAATGAGAACAGACTATTCAAACCGTAGAGGACATGTTGAGATCATGCTCACTTGACTTTAAAGGTATGTGGGATCAATTTTTACCTATGGTAGATTTTTCATATAACAATAGCTTCTATTCAAGTATTCAGATAGCATCATATGAATCATTATACAGAAAGAGATGTCGCACACAAACCTGTTGGGATAATTTTGGTGAAAGAAAACCCGTAGGTCCAAAAAATTTCGGGGAAATGATGGAAAAGTGAAGGTAATCCAAAACCACATTAAATCATCTCAAATTAGGCAGAAGAGATTTTCCGATTACTGAAGGAAGGAATATGAATTTCATGTAGGAGATCATGTTTTCTTGAAGGTATCTCCATGGAAGGGTGTTATACGTTTTGGTAAGAAGGGAAAATTAAGTCCTAGGTACATCAGACTATTCAATATTCTAGAACGAGTTGGGGTTGTAGCTTACCGTTTGGAAATGCCGCCAAGTCTCTCCATAGTTCACGATGTATTATGAATTGCCTTGACCCCAGTTACCCAGAGTCTGTGCATTATTACATAACATTGGCATGATCACAAAATGATCAAGTCTCGAAAGATCGATTAGTTTAGTAGCCTTTGAAACACTAGATACGTTCATAATGTTTTCATTACATCATAAAATAAAAAATAAAAAAATATAGTCTCCATAGTCCACACTCATATCCACTCATACTATCCCTCCTGGTCATTCATAAAATACTTCTTCACAACCTTGGAAAAATAAATCATAGAAAGGGGTGATCATAGATGCCCAGTAAGGATAGCAATATAGCATGAACTTTCATAAATAAGAAAAACATTTAAGGCAATGTATAACTAAAACAAAAGCCTTTTAAACATGAAATTCAGCATAATATGGCAGGAATAAACTGAAATTATTCCATTTACTTATTATGATGGATATTATAATAATCTATTAATCACATGAAATATCAATAACAACTTTTATAATGATGGAATGCATAATGCCAGACTATCATAACCACATAGACATGGCCTCGTGCCAAGACTACAAATAATATTTTTTCAAGGCCTCAGGCCAAGACACTAGTTTGTCTCATGAGACCTACCGATGCATCGAGGAGCTATAGAGGGATCCACCCATTACTTATTAATTCCAATGAATTCCTCATATAATTAGGTTTAAAGATAACATAATCATTCGTATTAAAACTAACATTCGAAATATCAATATTTCTCCATAAACCATGAATGGTATAAAAATAACACATCCATAGTCAAATATATCACAAAACCATTAATAAAATATTGAAGTTTTGTATCTTAATAAATCAACTTCAAATAATCTTAAAATCCATCAATGCATATTGACATAGATGAAATGAGAACTATTTGAGCGAAATATCTCTTTTTTTAATCATTTAAATGTCACATAATTAAAAAATAAAACATTTACATTGAAATTATACTTATAATCTTGTAAGGGAAGCTTCAAAGATTTTATAACGGCGGAAAATAGTCGCACCCACTGTTTAAGTTAAAAAATACATTCTTACCATAATTTTTTCAAGAAGGATAAAAAGGACCTTGTTTGGAAAATGACAGAAAGATTCCTTTCAAACCATTTTATAAAAATTATAACGAGGGTATAAGTGACATTAACCCATAATATAGTAAATTGTAAAAATGATTTGAAATTAATTTTAATGAAACATGGATTTGGATGATAAAGATGTCCAAATAGATAATTATGTAGAAACAACCTCGGATAATGAAGAGATTGTGAAATAAACCCTTAACTTGTACTTTTCCTTGGTTGAGGGTAGGTTAACCTCCAGTATAATGATAATTATGTATAAACAACCTCAGATAATGAATAGATAGTGAAATAAACCCTTAACTTGTACTTTTCCTTGGTTGATGGTAGGTTAACCTCCTGTATAATGGTAAAATAAATGTTATTAAATTATACAAAAATCATATACATTAATATGATATCATATATGATCTTTTAACATTGATTTGTTAATAATATCTTAGTCTTATCATTGTTTCGGGTGTTAACTAACTCGTCTTCTTTTATATATTTAGTGATATAAGTCGTTCTTGTTATGGATAGGTTGTATCTTATTAATATCCAGAATTATATAAAGTCCTTAAACATTATTTTTAATCATCAAATGAGAATTATAATTTCATGGATATGATGGGGAATGAATCTCATCGCATTCGTGGAGATGGCAGTCCGTACGTACGCACGAGCAACAATATCGTTCTTTTGATATTAAAATAATATATAATTGGATGGTATATCATATGTATAGAATCATTATCATGTTATATTTATTATTTACATCAATTACATATCATTATCATAACCATCCAAATAATAATGTTTTTTAATAACAATTACACCATGGCGTGGAGACAATACGTTGTACGTACGCTCGTATAGTGACATGTCATTCAATGGATGGATAGAATACTGAATATGGTGGTACCATATTTATAATAACATCATAGTATATAGAAGATATTGGAGTTATTATTTTAGAAAGTAAATAACAATGAAAGAAGAAGTTGAAGAAAAAGGTATTTGAAAAAATGTGGTGAAAACATTACATCTTCTTTGGGTTCTTCCTTTTGATTTGATCAAAAGGGCTACATAGGTTGGCTTTATGATCATAAAAGGTCATCTAGGATGAAGTGAGGGATGTTGAAAGAGTATTTGGTCCGTGGTTGGCTGAACCAAAAGGCTTTTATGTTGTGAATAATTGGTTAGAAGTTGTGTCCTTTTATAAGGGGGGGAGGGGCTCTTTAGAAAAAAGATAAAGTATTAATTTATAATAAAATAATATTCGGTTTCTAATGGATCCAAAGTGGATTATTCAATGTCTAAGCTGGGGATGGGTCGAAATCCATTAAAATAATATATTTTAGACAGGTTTGGGTCGTTATATTAACCTTATCTTTAATTTTTAACTCTTAGTTAATTAGATTGACATTTACCATGTCACTTTGTATTTTTATATTATATAGTTAATAAACATACTATATACATACAAGCGACCACAAAGTGGTCCATTAATGATATAACTATCCGGATATAAGTCCTATGACCTAACCTTATATTTTTAGGAATAGAATATCAATTAATAATATAATACTTGTTTTAAAAACTCATTTATGTCAATTTTGACAATATTTAATAATTGATTTTTTGTTAAAGTCTTAACATAATTATTAATTAGAAAAAAATTCAGTTAATCAATAATATCATGTCATATTAACCAATAAAATTCATGAATGGAATAAAAACTTTCAAATTATATTTATTTTAACTTTTATAATACCAATTATTTGATATTTTCATTAATAAGGAAAATACGGGATCATTATTGTGTAATAAATAAATTTAATTATTAAATTTCTAAAAATTATAAATAAAATATCATTATGTATAAATATTTTTATATTTTTAATGAATATTTATAGTCGAAAATATAACATATATAACTTTATGCAAAAAAAATTTCTAAAAGATATATGCTTATGTTATTTTTGTATTTACTTTAACTTATTTAATATAATGTGTCCTTATCACCTACTAGTGGCTCCATGAGGTCCCTAAATCAACCCAAAGTTTCCCATGGTCATACATGTAACAACAAATAAAGTTAGGACACATTTTAGGGTAATTTATTATTATTATAATATTTATTTTTTACCCTTATTTACCAGATTTACCCTTTAACCATGGTAAATAAAATATTTACCGAAATAATTATTCAAAATGCCTAAAAAAGTTACCTATTTACACAATTTTGACATCCTGATTCCAAATATGGAATCCATTTTTCCAAATTCAAAACATAGATGTGGCAGAAATTACTTTAAATTTAATTCCTGCTGTCAAAACAAAAAGCATGTTTTTAGGAAATAATAACTATCAAAAGATTGAAAATTGTTTATGTTCGGTTTAACTCTAAAATTATGTCCAATGACCAAAATTGTATTAAATGGTTATAATTTATTCTAAATACACTTTAAACCCACTCAAATTCATAATTTATCACTATTAATTATTTTTATTAAAAAAGTAGTTTTTAATTAAAATTTAGTAATTTTCACTATTCATCAAAATATAAAAGTTAACTGAAAAGTACCAAAATTTCACCCCAGTCTAATTTCGATATTAAGAATCTAAAAATGAAGTCCATTTTGAGAGATAAAATTTATTAAATTTCAAAAGGTGGATATTACTATTCATAACGACTAGTTTGATTGGTCATTGTGTTTTAGAATCTCAAAATTGCGTACAATGCATGCTATTGCATTGTTCAAAGGGAAACGTATCGTGGAAGATTGGGGTGTTACATTCTCCCCTCATTAAAATAATTTCGTACTCGAAATTTCAAGAATATTATTGCATAAAAATACTTAGGTGGTTCTTCATCATAAGTTCCTCGGGTTCCCACATTGCCTCTTCCATCTTATGGTTTCTCCAAAAAACTATTACCAGACGAGTAGTCCGGTTTCTCAGCATTTGTTCTCCTATATAAAGAATCCTGATGGGCTCTTCCTAATAAGACAGATCAGGTTCTAGTTCTAATTCCTCGTAGGTGAGTACATGTGTTGGGCCAGGCTTGTATTTTCTCAATAGTGATACATGGAACACATCGTGAACTTTGGAGAGATTTGGCGGCATTGCCAAAAGGTATTCTACAGCCCCAATTTGTTCTAGAATTTCGAAAGGTCTGATGTACATGGGACTCAATTTACCTTTCTTACCCAAATTTATAACTCCCTTCCAGGTAGATACCTTCAAAAAACATGATCACCTACCTGAAATTCCAAATCCTCCCTTCAATTATCGGTATTGCTCTTCTGCATACTTTGAGATTCTTTGATGTGGTTTTGGATTACCTTTACCTTTTCCATCATTTCCTCCACCAATTCTGGGCCTATAAGTTTTCTCTCACAAACTTCATCCCAACAGGTTAGTGTCCGACAACTCTATCTGTATAACGCTTCATATGGTGCCATGTAAATACTTGAATTGAATCTATTATTATAGGAAAATTCAACCAGAGGTAAATATTGATCCCACATACCCTGAATGTCAAGTGATAATGATCTCAACATGCCTTCTAATGTTTTAATAGTCCGTTCTGATTGACCATCTATTTGAGGGTGGTAGGTAGTGCTCAAATGTAGTTCAGTATCCAAGGCCTTTTGAAGACTCTTCCAGAATCTTGAAGTAAAATGGGTATCACGATCAGAAACAATCGATAGAGGTACTCCATGAAGTCTCACAACATCATTTACATATAGTATTTCTAGAGGTTCAAGTGGTAAATCTTCCCTTCTAGCATGAAAACCTTCTTACTTGGTAAGACGATCAACAATGACCCATATTGCATCGTTCCTTCTAGGAGTCTTTGGTAGTCCCATGACAAATACCATAGTGCTATTATCCAATTTTCACTTAGATATGGGAAGAGGTTGCATGACTCCTCTAGGATGTTTCCTTCCAGCTTTCACCTGTTGACAAACCAAACATCTTGACACAAAATTATCAATCTCCCTCTTCATGTTGTCCCACCAAAAATGTTCCATCAAATCTCTATACATTTTGGTGCTCCTAGGGTGTATAGAGAAATTGGAACTATGAGCATCATCCAACAATTCCCTTTTTAGATCAACTATTTTGGGAACAAAAAGTCTCTGCCCAAATTTCAAAATTCCATCTTCATACACAAAGTCACTCAATCTCCCATCATACACATCTTTAATCTTCTATTGAAATTCTTCATCATCGGTCTGAGAACTGTTTATCCTTTCTAGTTAAGATGGTTTGGAATCCATTTTAAAAAGTATCGATGTTTCACTTTAAATGGTAATTACCATATCCATCTTTACTAGATCCATGAAAATAGGATCCCTTTCAATTCTCATCACATTCAAAACTCCATGATCCATTCTTCTCAAAGCATCTGCCCCCTTATTTGCCTTCCCCGGGTGGTAGTGTATCGTGAAATCATAATCCTTGAGTAGTTCAAGCCATTTCCTTTGCCTCATGTTGAGTTCTTTCTGTGAGAAAATATATTTCAATGTATTATGATCGGTATATAACAAAAATTTCTCACCATAGAGATAATTTCTCCATATAATCAAAGAAAATATTACCGTAGCTAACTCAAGATCTTGAGTAGGATAGTTTTTCTCATGAATTTGCAGTTGTCATGATGCATAAGCAATAACTCTATCATTCTGCATAAGGACACAACCAAGTACATTCTTCGATGCATCACTATAAATAACTAACCCATCATTCCCCGATAGTAGAGTCAATATTGGAGCATTGAATAATCTTCTCTTCAGTTCTTCAAAACATTCTTCACACTCTTTTGTCCAAAAAAAATCAAACACTTTACCCGTGAGCTTCATTAATGGGTAAGCCAACCAGGAATAATTTTAGAAGAAACATCAATAATAACCTGCTAAACCAATAAAACTGTGTACCTCGGTTATATTCATTGGTGCTGGCCATTCATGGATTTCTCTTATCTTAGAAGGATCAATAGATATACCATCCTTAGAGACAATATGTCCAAGAAAAGAAATCTTCTGAAGACAGAATTCACACTTGCTAAACTTCCCATATAATTCATGTCTTCTCAGAGTCTTTAATATAATGCACAAGTGATTTTCATGATCATTGTAGATTTTGGACTATACCTAGATATCATCAATAAATACCACTACAAAGTTATCAAGATATTCCTTGAAAACTCTGTTCATTATATCCATGAAAACAGAGGGTGCATTAGTCAGCCCAAAAGGCATTAATGTAAACACGTAATGCCCGTACCTGTTTTGAAATGTTGTCTTCAGAATGTCTTCCTTATTCACACACAACTGATGGTATCCTGATCGAAGGTCAATCATTGAAAAGAATTGAGCTCCATGCAGTTGGTCAAATAAATCATCAATTCAAGGTAGGGGATACATGTTCTGTATTGTTATAGCATTGATCTCCCTGTAGTCGATACACAACCTCATAGATCCATATTTCTTTTTAACAAAAATAATAGGGGTTCCCCATGGAGAAACAATAGGGCGAATAAATCCCTTATTACTAAATTACTCTAGTTGTTTCTTTATTTAAACTAATTCCACAATGGCCATTCTACAAGGGTTCTTTGATATATGCCTTAATCCAGTAATTAAATCAATGGAAAACTCAACTTCTCATTCTGGAGGATGTCCAGGTAATTCTTATGGAAACACATCTACATATTCTTTCAAAATAGGTACATTTTCTATTCAAATAGTCTGTTCCTCACCCACAGTCATTTCATTCTCTTCCTTCCTAATAATTAAATTTAGTTGAGCTATTGGGGGTGGATCTAGATAAGAATTAGGTGGTGACGATTCTTCTCTAAAGATAAGGTGTTCCTTATCATCATCATCAAAAATCCTATCCTCCTTCTTCTTATAATAAATCTTTGCATTATGGTCCAAAAGCCAGTCCATACCAAGGATTATATCAAACTAAATCATAGGTATGACGATGAGATCAGCAGATAAAGAACATTTATGTGCTCTAATGGGGACTGATTCACAAAACTTTGTTGCAATGATACTTCCCATAGGAGTTTTAACTAACAACTCCCTTGTTAAATAAAATTGGAAATATCTAATTTTCTTAGAAAACTGGGAATATATGAAACAATGCGATCATCCATAATCAAATAATGAATTTTCTAAACTTGAGGAAACCATTAAATTACATGCCACCACATTGTTCGGAGCTTCTACCTCAGCAGTAGTGATAGAATAAGCTTGGCCTTGATCCCTTGGACTTTTCTGAGGTAAGTTCCCTTGTCTCTTAGAACATTCATTTTCAAAATGTACCATCTCTCTAAAATTATTTCAATCCACATTGACTTCAACTCCCTTTCCCTTGAAATCATGAGCTTGGTGGCCTTTTTCACCACACATGTAACAGACTCCCATTCCCTTCATGAATGTACCGGGGTGTTTCATCCCACATTTAATTCAGGATGGATAATCTAATTTTCCCTTCTTCCCTTTTTTCCATCTCCAGAGTGGTCAATAGATCTCTTATTCTCTAGATTTTCCTTAATGTCGTAAGACTTAGCGAATTCCTTTTCTTTCTTGATAGCACATGAGACAATATCTTCGTATGGAGAGAAGTATAGTGAGACTAATGCTCAATGGAGAAATGGTTTTAACCCATCAAATAAATGATCAATATTACTTCTTGGGTTATGTATATAATCTATTGCATGCCTCACTAACCTTGTAAAGTTATCCACATACTTTGTGACATTCTCATCCTCCTTTAGCCTCAGACTCAGAAATTGCCTTTCCATATCTGCTCGATGGTCAAGTGGAAAGTATTTTTATAAGAATAGCTCTTTGAACTCCCTCCATTCAATATTTTATATTTCATCATCTTCCTTCATGTTTTGTATCAATGACCACCATTGATCAGCATCTCCAGTGAGGCGATAAACTGCCATGATAACATTTCCCTTTCACTACTCCCCAAAGCCTGAAATATTTTTCTAGGGAACTTATCCATTGCTACGATACTAATGGATTTGTACTCCCATTGAATGTTGGTGGTTTCTACCTCATAAAGAGATCTAGCATTGATCCTCCATGTTGTGGATCAGGGTGCTCCATATGGGTAAGGTAATTATTCATAACCTAAGGGAGTTGTCCCAGTGTGGTGATTAGCTGATCAGAACCAGTTGCATCACCAGCTCCACGATAATTATCTTGAGAAGGAGGTAAATCCCTACATGTTGTGCATGCATTTATATGGTTTCCATTCCATCCACTAGGTTCCATTTATAAACAATGGCATAAACAATATTAGTTTATGAATCAAAATACATAATTCTATACTTATAAAACACATAACATAAATTGAACTATTTATGGATATAATCCTTAATACTAAAAAAATGTTTTCATTTAGGAAGTATATACTCATAAACCCTTCATATTGGATTTTAAAGAAAATTATATTTATCCTAAGAATATCCACCAGGAGTGTCGTAACCAAGAGTGCAGCACTACCCATTTTCTTGCACCAGTTCCCATTCAAGTATATCTCAAAGCGGTGTTTTCGGGTTTTCCACCTAGGTACATCTGTGCCAGAGCCACCTCTACCTGGTCATATCTAGACAGGGATGTATTGCTTATAAAACTCAAAAAATCTCTACAATACAAAAATTTTAGGAAGTTCTTCTATACTAATCCTAATAGTCTCTCTTATGGCTATGTGCTCTATTTAGAGTTTATCTAAATCTAGTTTCCAAGGTTTGTACTAAACTTCCTTTGATACCAACTATAATGGCTCGACCCCAGTTACCCAGAGTCGGTTCATTATTACATAACATTGGCATGATCACAAAAGGATCATGTCTCGAAAGATTGATTAGTTTAGTATCCTTGTAAACACTAGATACATTCATAATGTTTACATTACATCATAAAATGAAAACTAAAATAACATAGTCTCTATAGTCCACACTCATATCCCATCATACTATCCCTGCAGGTTATTTATAAAATACTTCTTCACATCTTGGGAAAAATAAAACATAGAAGGGGTGAGCTCAGATGCCCAGTAAAGATAACAATATAGCGAAAATTTTCATAAATAAGCCTAAACATTTAAGGCAATGTGTAACTAAAAAAAGCCTTTTAAACTTTTACATCAGCATAATATGGAAGAAATAAAATGGAATAATTCCATTTATTATTCACATGGATATTCTACTAATCTAATAATCACATGTAATATCAATAACCACTTTCCTAATGATTGAATGCATAATGCCAGACTATCATAACCACGTAGCCAAGGCCTCGTGCCAAGAATACAAATAAGATTTTGTCAAGGCCTCATTCTAAGACACTAGTTTGTCTCAAGAGACCAACCGATGCATCAAGGAGCTATAGAGGGCTCCACTAGTCACTTATTAAGTCCAATGCATTCCTCATATGAATAGGTTTAAACATAACATAAACATTAGTATTAAAAATAGCATATGAAATGTCAATACTTTCTCCATAAACCATGAATGGTATAAAAATAACACATCCACAGTCAAACATATCACAAAACCTTTAATACAATACAAAAGTTTTCTGTCATAATAAATCAACTTCAAATAAGCTTAAAATCAGTCACAGGATGTTTACATAGATGAAATCAAAACTATTTTAGAGAAATATCTCTTTTTTTGAAATAATATAAAAGTCAAATAATTATAAAATAAAACATTTACTTTGAAAATATACTTATAAGATTGTATGGAATGCTTCGATGATTTTATAATGGTGGATATTAGCAGCACCCACCGTATAAGTTAAAAAATACATTCTTACATTAATTTTGTCAAAAATGTTAAAAAGGACCTTGTTTGGAAAACGACGGAAGATTCCTTTAAAACCGTTTTATAAAAATTATAAAAAGGGTATAAATGACTTTAACCCATATTATAGAAAATATAATTTTTTTTGAAGTACATTTTTAAGAATCATGGATGTGGATGATAAAGAAGTCCCAGTAGATATTTACGTATAAACAAACTCGGATAATGAAGAGATTGTGAAATAAACCCTTACCTTATAATTTTCCTTGGTTGAGGGTAGGTTAGCCTCCTGTATAATGGTGAAATATTTTTTATTAAATTATAAAAGAATAATATACGTTAATATGATATCATATATGATCTTGAAACATTGATTTTTTAATAATATCTTAGTATTATAATCGTTTTTGGTGTTAACGTGCTTATTTTCTTTTATATATTTTGTTACATAAGCCGTGTTTTTTATGGATAGGTTTTATCTTATTCATTTCCATAATGATATCAAGTCCTTGAACATTATTTTTAATCATCAAATGAGAAATATAATTTCATTGATATGATGGGGAATGAATCCCATCGCGTTCGTGGAGACGGTAGTCCGTACGTATGCACGAGCGACAATATCATTCTTTTGATATTAAAATAATCTATAATTGGATGGTATATCATATATAAATAATCATTATCATTTTATATTTATTATTTACATCAATTACATATCTTTATCATACCCATCCAAATAATAATTTTTTTGAATAACAATTACACCACAATGTGGAGACGGTAAGTAGTACGTATGCACGTATGGTGACATGTCATTCAAAGGATGGATGGAATACTGAATATGATTGTACCATATTTATAATAACATAAATGTATATATAAGATACTGGAGTTATTAATTTAGAAAGGAAATAATAAGTTGAAAAAGAAAGAAACTTGAAAAAAGGTGGTGAAAACATTACCTCTTCTTCGGGTTCTTTCTTTTGATTTGATCAAAAGGGCTCCATAGTTTGTCTTTATAATAAAACTACGGACTCTAGGATGAATTTAGGGAAGTTAAGATAGTATTTTGGAAGGGGTTGGACGAACCAAATGTCTTTTAAGGTGTGAATAATTGGTTTGAAGTTGTGTCCTTTTATATAGGGGAGGAGGGGCTCTTTAGAAAAAACATAAAGTATTATTTTATAATAAATTCATATTCAGTTTATAATGGCTCCAAAGTGGATAATTCAAATTATAAGGTGGATATGGGTCCAAATAAATTCATCCAATATATTTTAGAGAGTTATGGGTCATTATATTAACCTTATCTTTTAGTTTTAACACTTATTTACTTAGATTGACACTTACCATGTCACTTTGTATTTTTATATTATATAGTTAATAAACATACTATATACATCCAAGCAAATCCCAAGTGGTCCATTAATGATAAAACTATCATTATATAAATCCAGTTTATGTACAATATATTTTTAGGAATAGAATATCAATTAATAATATAATACTTGTTTTAAAAACTCATTTATGTCAATTTTGACAATATTTAATAATTGATTTTTTTAAAGTCTTAAAAACATTATTAATTAAAAAAAATTAATTTAAGCAATCCTAACATGTCATATTAACCAATAAAATTCGTTCATGGTATCAAAACTTTCAAATTATATTTATTTTAACTTTTATAACACCAATTATTTGATTCTTTCATTAATAAGGAAAATACTGCATAATTATTGTGTCATAAAAAAATTTAATTATTAAATGTCTAAAAATTATAAATAAAATACCATTATGTAGTAAATAATTTTATATTTCTAATGAATATTTATAGTTGAATATATAACATATATAACCATATTCAAAAAAAATTCCTAAAAGATATATGCTTATGTCATTTTTGTATTTACTTTAACTTAATTAATATAAAGTGTCCTTATCACCTACAAGTGGCTCCATGGGGTCCCCAAATCGACCCAAATATGACCATGGTCGGAAAAGTATCAACCAATAAGGTTAGTACACGTTCTAGGGTAATTGTTTATCATTATAATATTATTTTTTAACCCTTATTTACCGGATTTACCCTTTAACCATGGTAAATAAAATATTTACCGAAGTAATTATTCAAAATGTCTAAAAATAAATGTTACCTATTTACACAATTTGGATATCCTGATTCCAAATATGGAATCTATTTTACCAAATTCAAAACACAGAAGTAGCAGAAATTAATTTAAAATTAATTCCCACCGTCAAAACAAAAAGCGTGTTTTTAAGAAATAATAACGATCAAAAGATTGACATTTGTTTATGTCTGGTTTAATTGTGAAATTATTTCCAATGACAAAAATTGTATTAAATGGTAAATATATATTCTAAATATAATTTAAAACCACTCAAATTAATAATTTATCACTATTAATTATTTTTATTAAAAACATTTTTTTAATGAAAATTTAGTAATTTTCCCTATTCATCAAAATATAAATGTTATCCGAAAAGTACCAAAATTTCACCCTAGACTAATTTTGATATTCCGAATCCAAAAATTAAGTCCATTTTGACAGATAAATTTATAAAATTTCAAAAAGCGAGTATTACTATTCATAACGGCTAGTTTGATTGGTCATAGTGTGTTAGAATCTCCAAATTGCGTACAATACAAGCTATTGTATTATTCAAAGGGAAACGTACCCTGGAAGCTTGGGGTGTTTCATATTCCATATATCACTATTGATAAAATACATGCCTAACCCAACGCATGTACTCACCTATGAGGAATTAGAACAGGAACCCGATCTTTCTTATTGCGGAGAGCCTCTCAAGGTTCTTGATACAGGAGAAAAAGTGCTTAAAAACCGGATGACTCGTCTGGTAAAAGTTCTATGGAAAACCATAAGATGGAAGAGGCAATGTGGGAACCCGAGGAACATATGATAAAGAACCACCCAAGGCTTTCTATGCAGTAATATTCTAGAAATTTCAAGGACAAGATTATTTGAAGGAGGGGAGAATGTAAACCCCCAAGCTTCCATGGTACACTTCTCTTGGAATAATACAATAGCGTGTGTTGTACGCAACTTCGAGTTCTAACATATTACAACAAATCAAACTAGCTATTATGAATAGTAATACCCAGTTTTTGTAATTTTATAAATATTATCTTTCAAAATGGACTTCATTTTTTCATTCTAAATATTGAAATTAAATTAGGGTGTATTTTTTGAATTTTTCTGAAAACTGTCAATTTTAGATGAATAGTGAAAAACACTGAGTTATTGTTTAGAAACGAATTTTTTATTTAAATAATTTTTTATTTTATTTAAATTTAGTTTATATCAAAATAGATACCTAATACCTATAATTTAAATATAATACATTAGAGTCAGTTTATAATAATTTTAGATATATAAAAATTTTATTAAACATTTTTTCGTCTTTTACCCACCTCCTAGGAGCATTTTCAAATTTACATAAAACATAATTTTACCTCTTCTGTGAGTTGAATTTGAAAAATCAAAGAGACACGGTTGATATCATTATGTAAAATATGGTTCAATAAGATGAAAATAATATTTTATGAATAGTAACTTTTAACATTTATTTACCACAGTTAAAAGTAAATAGGGTAATTAAGGGTAAAAATGATATTATTTTTACACTAACACATGTCCTAATTCTATTAGATTAGTGTAATTCAACCAAATACTACCATAGGGATAAAATATGATCCTTTAGGTCCACTTGTATTAGATTAATACATTTCTTATTATTTAATTCAAGGAAGATTTAAAAGTGTTAAATTCAATGTTTAATAACTAAACCATTTTTAATATAGGGCTACACTTAAGATAAGTTCAACTATAAATATTCAGTAGATATATTAAAATATTTCCTACATAATGGTATTTTATTCATATTTTTTAAAAATTATATAATCTAATTTATTTTTGACCCAACGATGATGCAGTAATTACCTAATTAAAAAATAATAAAATATTTTATATTATAAATATCCAAATAAAGGTAATTTGAGAAATTTTATGAATTCAACTAATTTTATAGGTTACTATGACATGTTAGGGTTGGTTAGAAAAATTTATTACGGAGTAATAATTCTGTTATGAATTTAGCAAAAACAAAATACAAAATAGTGTCAAAATTGACATAAAATAGTTTTTAAAACAAATATTATATTATTAATTGATATCCTATTCATAAAAATCTAAGGATCGGAAAAAAGACTTATATAATGATAGGTGTATCATTAATGAACCACTTGGGGTTTGCTTTGAAGTATTTAGTAATTTTATTAACCATATCATATAAATATTCAAAGAAACATGCTAAATGTCAAACTATTTAACTAAGAGTTAATTCTAAATGATAAAGTTAATATAGTGACCAAACTTGTCTAAAACCAATTTGTTTAGTGTTTTTAGACCCATCCCCACCTTATCATTTAAATAAATAATTTGGGGTCAAATAGAAACTGAAAATGTGTTTATTAAAAAAAATATTTCTAGCTTTTCCTAAGGTACCCCTCACCCCTCTTATAAAAGGGTACTTTCCCTTCTCTACAATTCACACCATCAAAGCCATTTTTCTTGGACAAAACAAGCCCAAAGAACCCGAAGAAGAGGTAAATATTTCATCACCTCTTTCAAGTTCCATTCTTCTTCCACTTCTTCTTTCATTGTTGTTTCCATTATAAAATAATAACTCCAGTATATTCTATATACTATGATGTTATTATAAATATGTTACAACCATACTCATTATTCTATCCATCCTTTGAATATTATTTCACCATACGTGCGTACGTACGACTTACCGTCTCCACGTCCTGGTGTAATTGTTATTCAATACATTATTATTTGGATGTGTATAATAATGATGTGTAATTGATGTACATAATAAATATAACATGATAATTATTCTTTATATATGATATACCATCAAATTATATAATATTTTATTATCAAAAGAATGATATTTTCGTTCGTGCGTACGTACGGATTATTGTCTCCACAAATGCAATGAGATTCATTCCCCATCATATACAATCAAGACTATTTTTCATTAGATGATTAAAAATAATGTTTAAAGACATAATATAATTTTGAATAAGAATAAGATAAATCTTAACCATAACAAACATTACTTATGTAACAAATCATATAAAGGAAAAAGAATCTGTTAACACCTGAAACAATGATAATACTAAAATATTATTAAAAAGCAATATTAACAGATCATATATGACATAATATTAATGTATAGAATTTGTAAAGACCCGGAAATTTCAAGGGAAATTTTTTCCTATATTTTGGTTGGAATTTTACAAGAACGTAGTTTCTGACGGCGCCTGATTCCGCGGCCCGGTGTGCCCGGAATCAATTTCCAAAGTTTGGCTCGGGTACGTTCAGTGAACGAACGAGTGGGGTTTTCTAACTTTTGAACCGGTGCTCGGAATCGAATTCTGAGGGCACCGATGAAATCGCAACGCCAGTTTTTGCTTAGAAACACCTCTTTCGGAGTTGCGTTTTCTCGGTTGTGCTATTTAATTTTTTTTGGCGTTTAAGTTAAGAAATAAAATAAAGATGTATGAATATTTTATTTTATTTCACTTAAAGCCGCTTAAAAACCACTTAAAAGGTGCTTAAGCTGGGTTAAAGCGAATAGGGTGCAATTCAAAATATCCTATCCACTTGGTAGGATATTTGTGAGGTGGGGGCCCGCACGAGACCCACTGTTTCTTTTCTTCTTAAGTAACGCACCGGCACCCCCCTATTAAAAGAAGTCAACCGTGCATTTTTTCTGGTTAAGAAACGCCCCAATTTAATTGGGCAGTTAAGTTTTACAATTAATTCTTTGAATTAATTGTTCATTTATTATCTTTTGTTTTTCAAATTCTTAAGTTGATAATAAAATAAGTTGAGGACTTATTTTATTTTTGTTGAGGGGTTTGTGTTGTGTAAAACCTTTGGGAGAGAAGAGGGAGAATTCTTCGTTCTTCGACGAAGAATGCGAAGAACACGAAGAACACGAAGAATGCGCCACCTCTGACGAAGAATGCTCGTTTCACTTCCACGGAATTTCTCCCCTTCCGCGGCGAGACTCTTCAATGGATCTTCTTCTTCCCCTTCATCGTCAACGGATCGACGAACAAGCTCGGAAGCGGAATCGGGTAGCGAGCGACAACGGCTTCACCTTCCCTCGATTCGGACGAACGCCGATGTCCCCCTTCGACGTCGTCATCCTCGCGACGCCATACCGCGACGAACCTCGAACGACGATGCCTCCTTCCGATCGGCTTATACCCAAGGTTGGGGTTAGTATTCAATTATTTATATTTGTTCGTGAATACCAACTTGATGATGATCGTGGATTAAAACCATTTGTTATCGAATAACGCGAGGGGGTCGGACTGCACAAACACGGCCGACCCTCCTCCTTTTTTTGTGTTGGTTTCTTGTGGTTGGTACGAGAAATTGTGCTGTCGTCGCACCATGCGGTTTCATGCGGAAGATATGCGTTGCGCCGTCGCGCCGTACCGTGAAAGGAAGAACAAGCACACGACGCCGTCGCGCCGTGTCAAAGAAACCCGAAGATATCCGCGGACGGAGTCGGGCCACGATGAAGGGGCGCGGCGCCAGCAGGCTGCGCCAGTGAACCGCGAAGAAGACACGTTTCGTTTTGACATACGGATTGACGAGTGACGACGAAGCGGGCCGCGAAGACGATTTGATTGCCTCGCAGTGAAGATCGGGTCCCGGGAGGACCACTGGAAAAGACCGCACACAAAACGGACCACCGGAGCGTGTCTGATGGCCTGCGGAAACTCCCACCGGTGCGGCGGCGCCGGCGGTCGGAGGCGGCAGCCGGCGTGCCGCCGGCAAAACCCGCCGCGGGGGCAGCACGCCCCCCGCCCTCGGCTCGGCCGTAGCCGCCGAGCCGACCCACCGGTTTGGCCGGGTCGCGCCCAGGCCGGGCCGGGCCGCGCCGGCCGGGCCGGGTCTAGCCGGGTAGGGCCGACCCGGTTCGGGCCGACCCAGGGGGGTCGGGTCGGGTCGACCCGGGCCCAGACCCCTCGTTTCCAGACCGTTTTCGGTCTTTTGCCCATAACGTGAGTTACGGGCCTCCAAACGACTAGCCGTCAGTGGCAACGCGATTCTTGGATCGAGACGGTCGTTCTGGTAAATCGCACTCAAGGTTTCGGAGAACTTTGGGTTCGGACGGGTTGGTTCGTACACGAAACCAACCGGGCCCTCGGAGAGGAAACGCACGTATCTTGAGCTCCGGACGTCCGATTGACGTTCCGACGACTTTTATGGTTTCCTCTAAGTGAGATGGATCTTTTGGCTTACTCCGCTCGAGGTTTGGATGCCGTTGGAGTGCTGTCGGGTTGGTTCTCTCACAAAACCAACCGGGCCCCTGGAACGAAAAAGCCAATAACTCACAGACCGAGCGTTCGATTGACGTGGCGTCTGTCTCGTTTTTTTACTCTTGATGGGACGGAACTTTTGGAATGCTTCACCCGAGTTTTGGACACTATTGGAGTTTGGCCAGGTTGGATTGTACCCGAAATCCAAACGGGCCCCCGGAACGGAAAAACTGATATCTTTCAGACCAGACGTCCATTTGACGAACCGTCAGCGGCGTTGGTGATCACATTGCGAAATGCTCCCTATGAGTATACCCTATGAGAGTTCGGGGTACAGTTGAGATACGGCCGAATTTGGTTTGCTCACGAAACCAACCGGGCCCCGGGGATGAAAAGGCTAATAACTCACAGACCGGGCATCCGATTGACGTGCCGTTTGTTGCGTTGATACCCCTGTGACGAGGCGGTCCTTTGAGATACTTCTTCGCGGGGCTTTGAGATACTTGGAGTATCGACCTTTAGCTCATGGAGCGGACCCTACCGGAGACGAGCGTGCGGAGTACGGAGACCGTGTAGCCGACTGAGACCTGACGACTGCTTGACCGACTCGGCTTGGAGTGAGTTGACTAGCCCAGTGGACGGAGCACTACCTTGTTTGGGTGCAGACCCATGGCGGACGGAGCACTAACTATGTGACAGTGCAGACCCGCAGTACTCGTCTGGAGAGTACCTCAGCAGGCTACTTGGAGGTGTGCACTACTGTGTTTGGGTGACATACCCTGGCGGGAAGCACTACTGTGTTTGGGTGGCTGACCCGCGGTACTCGACAGGAGGAGTAACTCAGCAGTCTTAGGTTAGTGAGCAGTATCTCGGAGTCGTGACAGGACCACTGTACACTCTAGAGACGGAGCTCTTCAGCAGTTACAGTTTTGATAATGAAAATCCTTGTTTGAGCTGAATCTTTGACCTTTGTGTTTACCTCATGAATGAGATGGGTCACTTGATAACTTAGGTATATGTATGGGCATATACCTGGGTAGTGGTTATCCATTGATTTCCTAATCCTTTTGTTTCCTCATAATTGAGATGGGTTACTTGATAACTTAGGTATATGTATGGGCATATACTGAAGTAGATGTTATTTGTTGAGATCTTCTTTGTGGTTAAACTTGTTGGTTTTAGTGAGACCTTGAGGGTATCAGAGTCCCTACTGAGTATCGTTATACTCACCCCTGCACGGGCTATGACCGCACCTCGTTGTGTTGGTTGCAGACGATAGGCAGTGCTGACGGAGGCCGAGTGTTCAAGGACTGGACGGTATCCGGAGGTGGACTTCATGGCGAGATGACACTCGGAGGAGGTTGACGGATGAGAGCACTGTGGTGGCTATCTGTACCTACCCTTTAGGTAGGATTCGTGGTGGACGATCCAGGAGCTGCTCCATCTGTCCCTACCCTTCAGGTAGGATCCGAGGAGGATGACCCAGGAGCCGCTTCCGCCCCTCCAGCTGTTGTCTTTTTCTGTTGTACTTTGTTCAGTTGTAGTTGTACTTTCTTTTGGGTTTGTATTCTGGCCCATTTAATTTCAGCACTTCTTTTTATACTTAGTGTTTTACTTCCGCTTGTACTCTGTTGTGTTTTGTTACTTTTATAAAGGTAATGCCTTCCCAGTTATTGGGATTTACGCCTTCGGTGCTAGTCGCAAGCCCCTGGCCTATGGAAGGCGGGCTTGGGGTAGTCACGGCATGGGACCTGAGGACGGGTCGTGACAAATTGGTATCAGAGGAGTTCGGTTCTACCGCAGAACTTATAACTCTGATGTTTCTTTCTGTGAATCAATAGTGTTAAGAGTACCGAGTGTGGTTTTCAGTTCATGGAGTCCAGTGTTGGTGCGGGCGACCGACGTATCCATACACCAGGACCCTAACAACTGATTTCCGACATTGTGCATCAAAACACTGATTGCGTGTATGTTTTCCAGAAGTTTTATTTAAATGTCAGCTCAAACCAGGTCAGCTCACCAGGGATAATAGTTTGACCATGTCACGTTGTTTCTTTCATGATGCCCTTTCTCGGATGACTAGCTAGAGCCCAGAGGGACGTGCGTACTGACAGCTTTTCAAGCGACGAGGCTTTGGTACAGGGCCCTCTTGTAGTTGAGGCACCAGCGGAGGCACCAGCGGTACTACCATATGTTGGGCCACCGATGCCACAAGTCCCAGCAGTAGGCGATGCACGCCACTTGAGTGCACTTCACGAGTTCCAGCGCCAGAGCCCACCCAGGTTCGGGGGAGAGACGGAGCCGCAGGCGGCTGAGGATTGGCTGGAGGCTGTGGTGAGAGTCTTCAGGCTAGTGGGGACGCCGGCAGAACTCATGGTGATCTTTGCTGCCAGCCTTCTTCAGGCAGCAGCAGGCAGGTGGTGGGGCCACTTGTTTCAGTTTTGCGACGAGATGTCCTTCACATGGGAAGACTTCGAGACCTTCTTCAGGGTGGAGTTTGTTCCATTAGCTCTACACCCCGAGCATGTACATGAACTTATACCTTTGCCGCAGGGTTTTCGATCAGTAGCTGAATCATCTGTGGGTAGTAGACAGATGATGCAGAGGTCCAGGAGGACCAGACCAGCAGTCAGACGATCTCAGGTTTTAGGACCAGTGGTGTGGGGCACCCGGGGTGGGGTTAGAGCCAGGCGTGCCAGAAACAGGTTGTGTTACTCCTGTGGCGGAAAGGGTCACCTGGCACGTGACTGTCCGACTCTTCGTACAGTTGATCCGTAGGCGTTGGAGGAGCCACCGAGGCAGAAACAGCGACGAGTGCTTGAGCAACAACTGAGAAGTGGACAAGGCAGTAGAGCTCCTGGAGCATGTGGACAGGAGAGGAACTAGTGGATACTTCCTTTTTTACTTCTAGTTCCATGTTGTTGTTGTATTTGTGTCTTTGTATTATGAGCTGCAATAATAAAAAAGACACTTATCTTTGTTTGCTTTCCTGTCTTTTTGTTTGGTTGATACTGAGTGGTCCCGGTTAAAACTATTGACTTGACCCTCACTTTCGAGATTTCTACTAGAGGAGACCCAGTGACCTCATACTGATGCCGACAGTGTGACTCGACCCTTGGAGGCAAGAGTGACAGTTGGATCTCCTGGTAGTTACGTCGAGGCCTTACGACGTCATCCATGGCACGAATGCATCATTCATGTTGGGATTGACTGTATTAGGCAACGAATGTGGTTCATCCAGCAGATGAGACCGAGTTTCTCTTTTCGGCAAAGGAGAAATTTTAGCAGCTCTTCCAGATCATATGCAAAGGAGGTGCAGTTCATCCAGGAGTGGATGAAGACTGCACAATGCAGTAAGAAACAGTAGACCGGTGCCATTCTTAGAGACTCGGGCATGTTAATTGTTTCAAGAAGAGGATTCTTTAAATAGAGTTGAGTCTGCGAAGCGGCAGATGTGGAGGCAGAACTATGAAAGTAGTATGAGGTGGTGTACATCTTAACATGCTACAACCACCTGCCTTAGTTATCCCCGCCAGGATCAGGGAGCTGGAGGGCGGAGGAAGAGTGCGGCTGCTTGCGGTCAAGGAGTGTGACCCAATGGCTCTAGAAATGATTCAAGGGACAGTCTGTGTCCACTACTAGCTGCTGTAGTAACAGACATCGATATGAATCATTCCTCGATTTCACAATCTTGTCCCAGAACTACTATTTCCGGTAAGCCGTGGACTTGACCCTCACGTCTGGAGATACCTTGGGAGGAGACTCGATAATCACACTTACGCCGATGGTGTGGTCAGACCCTCGAGGCAAGAGTTTCGGTTGGAATCTCTTGGTGGTAGCGTCGAGGCCTTACGACATTGGTTTGAGTATGGACTGGGCAATCACAGTTCATACACAAATTGACGGTATTAGGAAAAAAGGTTGTGGTTTAACCACGACATCGGGATGGGTTTTCCTTGGTCGGTGGAAATGAAACCCCAGGCAGCACTGAATAAACTCATGCACAGTAGGGTGCGACCGATCGCTCTTAAGTTAGTCAACCTTACCCTCGTGGCAGCAGTTGTTTTGAGTTTCAGTTCTACCAGGAATTGGAGACTTCTGGAGTTCGAGGATGATGATCACGTCCTTATACGGGTCTCAACTCGACGAGGTTTGCGGAGATGTGGCCAAAGCAGCAAGTTATCTCCAAGGTTCAGCGGACCTTTTTAGGTCATCAGCTGGGTAGGCGGGGTGGTTTACCGCTTGACCCATCTACCTCAGTTGCACTGGGTGCACGACGACTTCCACGTATCTAAACTGAGGAGATACGTGCTCGACTCTTCGCACATCATCGACCACAGGGAGTTGGATGTCGATGGTAGGGCGACATGCACGGAGGTTCCAGTGGGGATCGAGGATCGACAGGGGTGGTCCTACGGGGATGATCGATTCCTTGGGTGCACATTCTTTGACAGTACGGGAACCTCCAGGTGAGCACATGGGAGCAAAAGGCTCAGATGCGTGCTTTATACCGCTTTAGTGACCTTAGTTTGTGATAAAGCTTTACGAGGACGTAAAGCCCTGAGGTGAGAGTAATGTAAAGACCTGGAAATTTCAAGGGAATTTTTTTCCTAATTTTTTTTGGAATTTAACAATAACGCAGTTTCTGACGGCGCCTGATTCCGAGGCCCGGTGTGCCCAGAATCAATTTCCGAATTTTGGCTCGGGTACGTTCAGTGAACGAACGTGTGGGTTTTTCTAACTTTTGAACTGGTGCTCGGAATCGAATTCCGAGGGCACCGATGAAATCGCAGCGCCGGTTTTTGCTTAGAAACGCCTCTTTCGGAGTTGTGTTTGCTCGGTTGTGCTTTTTAATTTTTTTTGGTGGTTAAGTTAAGAAATAAAATAAAGATGTATGACAATTTTATTTTATTTCACTTAAAGCCGCTTAAAGACCACATAAAAGCTGCTTAAGCTGGGTTGAAGCGGATTTGGTGCAATTCCAAATATCCTACCCACTTGGAAGGATATTTGTGAGGTGGGGGCCCGCTCGAGCCCCACCGTTTATTTTCTTCTTAAGTAACGCACCCACACCCCCTTATTAAAAGAAGTCAACAATGCGTTTTCTGGATAAGAAACACCCCATTTTAATTGGGCAGTTATGTTTTACAATTAATTCTTCAAATTAATTGTTTGTTTCTTATCATTTGTTTTTCAAATTCTTAAGTTGATAATAAAATAAGTTGAGGACTTATTTTATTTTTGTTGAGGGGTTTGTGTTGTGTAAAACCTTTGGGAGAGCGGAGGGAGAATTCTTCATTCTTCGATGAAGAACGCGAAGAACGCGTAGAACGCGAAGAATGCGAAGAACGCGAAGAACGCAAAAAACGTGAAGAACACGCCACCTCTGACGAAGAACGCTCGTTTCGCTTCCACGGAATTTCTCCCCTTCTGCGGCGAGACTCTTCAACGGATCTTCTTCTTCCCCTTCATCGTCAACGGATCGACGAACAAGCTTGGAAGCAGAATCGGGTTGCGAGCGACGACGGCTTCGCCTTCCCTCGATTCGGACGAACACCGACGTCCCCCTTCGACGCCGTCATCCTCGCGACTCCATACCGCGACGAACCTCGAACGACGACACCTCCTTCCGATCGACTTATACCCAAGGTAGGGGTTTGTATTCAATTATTTATATTTGTTCTTGAATACCAACTTGATGATGATCATGGATTAAAACCATTTGTTATCGAATAACGCGAGGGGGTCGGACCGCACAAACACGGCCGACTCTCCTCCTTTTTCTGTGTTGGTTTCTTGTGGTTGGTACGAGAAAGCGTGGTGCCGTCACACCATGCGGTTTCATGCGGAAGATATGCGCGGGGTCGTCACACCGCGCCGTGAATGGAAGAACAAGGACGCGACGCCGTCGCGCCGCGTCAAAGAAACCTGAAGATATCCACGGACGGAGTCGGGCCACGACGAAGGGGCGCGGTGCCAGCACGCTGCGCCAGAGAACCGCAAAGATGGCACATTTCTTTTTGACGTACGGATTGACGGGTGATGAAGAAGCGGGCCGCAAAGACAATTTGAGAGCCTCGTAGTGAAGATCGGGTCCTGGGAGGACCACTGGCGAAGACCGCACACAAAACGGACCACCGGAGCGCGTCCGGTGGCCCGCGGAAACTCCCGCCAGCGCGCCACGCCGGCGCGTCGGCTCCCGGCGCGCCACCGGCAAAACCCGCCATGGCTGAAGCCGCAGCGGTGACGCGGTTCCGCGGCCACGCGGAACCGGTGGAGGGACGTGGCCGGGCCGCCGCGTCCGGTTGACTCGGGGCGGCCCCACGAGGGGCCGCACTTCTCATCCGCGGTGGCAGCGCGCCCCCCGCCCTCGGCTCGGCCGTAGCCGCCGAGCCGACCCGCCGGTTCGGCCGGGTCGCGCCCAGGCCGGGCCGGGCCACACCGGCCGGGCTGGGTCTAGCCGGGTCGGGCCGACCCAGGGGGGTCGGGTCGGGTCGACCCGGGCCCAGACCCCCCGTTTTCGGACTGTTTTAAGTCATTTTCCCATAACTTGAGGCACGGGCCTCCAAACGACTCACCGTCAGCGGCAACATGATCCTTGGATCGGTACGGGCGTTTCGGTATATTGCACTCAAGGTTTTGGAGAACTTTGGGTTCAGCCGGGTTGGTTCGTACACAAAACCAACCGGGCCCTCGGAGCGGAAATGCTCGTATCTTGAGCTTCGGACATCCGATTGATGTGCCGTTGACTTTGATGGTTTCCTCTAAGTGAGAAGGATCTTTTGGATTACTCCGCTCGAGGTTTGGATGCTGTCGGAGTGCAGTCGGGTTGGATCGCTCATGAAACCAACTGGGCCCCTCGAACGAAAAAGCCAATAACTCGCAGACCGGGCGTCCGATTGACGCGCCGTCTGTCTCGTTGTTTTACTCTTGATGGGATGGAACTTTTGGCATGCTTCGCCCGAGTTTTGGACACTAATGGAGTTTGGCCGGGTTGGATTGTACCCGAAATCCAACCGGGCCCCTGGAACGGAAAAACTGATATCTTTCAGACCAGACGTTCGTTTGACGATCCATCAGCGGTTTTGGTGATCACGTTGAGAAATGGTCCCTATGAGTATACTCTATGAGAGTTCAGGGTACAGTTGAGATACAGCCGGATTTGGTTTGCTCACGAAACCAACCGGGCCCCGGGGACGGAAAGGCTAATAACTCACAGACCGGTCGTCCGATTGATGCGCCGTCTATTGCGTTGATACCCCTGTGACGAAGCGGTCCTTTGAGATACTTCTTCATGGGGCTTTGAGATACTTGGAGTATCGACCTTTAGCTCGTGGAGCAGACCCTCCAGGAGACGAGCGTGCGGAGTACGGAGACCGTGTAGCCGACTGAGACATGACGACTGCTTGACCGACTCGACTTGGAGTGAGTCGACTTGCCCAGTGGACGGAGCACTACCTTGTTTGGGTGCAGACCCATGGCGGACAGAGCAATACTTGTGTGATAGTGCAGACCCACGATACTCGTCCGGAGAGTACCTCAGCAGGCTACTTGGGGGGTGTGCACTACTGTGTTTGGGTGACATACCCCGGCGGGAAGCACTACTGTGTTTGGGTGGCTGACCCGCGGTACTCGACAGGAGGAGTACCTCAGCAGTCTTAGGTTAGTGAGCAGTACCTCGGAGTCGTGACAGGACCACAGTACACTCTAGAGATGGAGCTCTTCAGCAGTTACGGTTTCGATAATGAAAATCCTGGTTTGAGCTGTATCTTTGACCTTTGTGTTTACCTCATGAATGAGATGGGTCACTTGATAACTTAGGTATATGTATGTGCATATACCTGGGTAGTGGTTATCTGTTGATTTCATAATCCTTGTGTTTCCTCATAATTGAGATGGGTTACTTGATAACTTAGGTATATGTATGGGCATATACCTAAGTAGAGGTTATCTGTTGAGCTCTTCTTTGTGGATAACCTTGTGGGTTTTAGTGAGACCTTTAGGGTCTCGAGGTACCTACTGAGTATCGTTATACTCACACCTGCATGGGCTATGCCCGCACCTCGTTGTGTTGGTTGCAGACAACAGGCAGTGCTGACGGAGGCCGAGTGTTCAAGGACTGGACGGTATCCGGAGGTGGACTTCACGGCGAGACGACACTCGGAGGAGGTTGACGGACGAGAGCACTGTGGAGGCTATCTGTACATACCCTTCAGGTAGGATTCGTGTTGGACGATCCAGGAGCTGCCCCATCTGTACCTACCCTTCAGGTAGGATCCGAGGAGGACGACCCAGGAGCCGCTTCCGCCCCTCCAGCTGTTGTCTTTTTCTGTTGTACTTTTTTCAGTTGTTGTTGTACTTTCTTTTGGGTTTGTATTCTGGCCCATTTACTTTCAGAACTTCTTTTTGTACTTAGTGTTTTACTTCTGCTTGTACTCTGTTGTGTTTTGTTACTTTTATAAAGGCAATGCCTTACCAATTATCAGGATTTACGCCTTCGGTGCTAGTCGCCAGCCTCTGGCCTATGGAAGGCGGGCTTGGGGTGGTCACGACATGGGCCCCGAGGATGGGTCGTGACATAATTGTTGTATAATTTAATAAAAATTATTTCACCATTATAAAGGTATTTAACCTACCATCGACCAAGGAAAAGTACAAGGTAAGGGTTAATTTCACAATCTCTTTATTATCTGAGGTTGTTTTTATGTATCTGTTGGGGCCTCTTTATCATCCACATCCATGTTTCTTAAAAATATTTTTCAAAACATTTTTACTATTTCCTTGAATATGGGATAAAGTCATTTATACCATTTTTTGGATTTTTATAAAACGGTTTGAAAAGAATCATTCCTTCATTTTCCAAATAAGTTACCTTATGACCGTTTCGACAAAATTAAGGTAAGAATGTTTTTTAAAATTATACAGTTGGTGCGGCTATTTTCCGTTGTTATAACATTGTCAAAGATTCTTTTACAAGCATATAAGAATATTTTAAAAATAAATTTTTCCTTTATAATTATTTGACTCTTAAATTATTTCAAAATAGAAAGATATATTTCTCTAAAAAGGAAGTGATTTCATCTATGTCAACATCCTTTGATTGATTTTATTTTTATTTGAATTTGATTTATTATGATACAAATAATCCATACTGTATTGAAGGTTTTGTGATATGTTTCACTGTGGATGTGTTATTTTTATTCCATTCATGGTTTATTGATAAAGTATTGATATTTCCAATGCTATTTTTAATACTGATGTTTATGTTATATTTAAACCTTTTCATATGAGGAATGCATTGGACTTAGAAAGTGATGGGTGGAGCCTTCTATAGCTTCTTGATGAATCGGTAGGTCTCAGGAGACAAACTAGTGTCTAGGAAAAAGGCCTTGAAAAGTCTTATTTGTTGTCTTGGCAATAGTCCTTGACTATGTGGTTATGAATGTCATGTATTATACATCCCATCATTATGAAAGTGGAAATTGTTGTTACATGTGATTATTTTAATAGTAGAATAACCACGTGAGTAAGTAAATTTTATTTTTTTGATTTATATTTTCCATATTATGATGAATTTTGTGTTGAAAAGGCTTTTGTTTTAGTTTTATACATTGCCTTAAATGTTTATGCTTGTTTATGAAATTTTATGATATATTGTTATCCTTACTGAGCATCTGTTCTCACCCCTTTCTATGTTTTATTTTTCCCAGGATATGAAGAAGTATATTATGGCGGACCTGCTGTGATAGTCCATGGGATCTCAGTGTTGTCTCTAGAAACAATGTTGCGGTTGTTTTCCATTTTATGATGTAATTTAAACCTTATTAATGTATCTAGTACATCCAAGTCTACTAAACTAATCATTCTTTCGAGACTTGATCATTTTTATCATGCCAATAAAGCGTAATAATGCACCGACTCTAGGATTTTGGGGTCCGTGCATTATAGATCTTCTATTTAAAATCCCAATTTATACATGCATCTCTATTTACTCCCATCTAGATGATATGTAGAAAAAATCTTCCTATATGTGATCATATGTCGAAAATTGGGCAGTGTATTGACTCAGCTTCCCCCCTTTATCATCGGGCTGGAGGGGATATCCATCACTAATTACATGAATGTATGTATGAATGGAATTTTTGGTAATGTATTGAAAAAAATATTTGGATACATTTTTATCCAATGAGACCTTTGAGAGCGCATCTAGTTTTGATTTTCTGCACTAGGTTGAGCAAGCATGCCTATCACCAACTGCTAACAACTTTTTGATCTATTCGGGAGGCTATATGGGGGGCCTAAAATGTGCATTTGTTTGAAAACCAGGATGAATCCACTCACAATTCAACGATTCTATAGTACAAGGATTTCCATTCATCTATAGAAAATATAAATAGGGGAAATGAACAATGACATGGATATTATTAATATCCTCAGGCACTTATGACTTACAGGTATACCAAAAAAACCACTTGTGATGAAATCTTTTTGATGTATACACCCCATTGAGTTGTTGATTAAAGAGAATATTGAAGGTGCGACCTTAGGTGCGCAAGGCCCATCAGGATATGGTGTTATTTTCCAAACACGTCTTAGTTTTTTCAAAAGGTGTTTTTATCATTACATTGGGTTAATAACTGCATATGATTCCAAATTACGAGAAATCATTTACACAATTAAATATTTTCTATATCAAAAGTGGCATTCCCTATGGATTTAATCAGAGTCTTAATGAATTATTGATTCTCAGAAGTCAAGAACATAGAGTTTTCCATGGCTTCCCTTACCACATTGGGTTGATTTTATAAACCTATCGAGTCAACTTAACCTGATTATTTTTCATGCATTTAGAGAATCAAACATGGTGGTGGATGCTTTTAAAAAAAAGGTGGTCCTTGAAGAAATCACAATGTGGGTATTTAGGTCACCTGATTTTTTTACCTCCATGGTGGATGATGACATGTGTGGAATGGTACACTCTCATGTGTTAAACCCCCTTTAAATTCCTAATTTTTGAAACTTTTACTATTTTCATTAACAAATTGTGATTAGACCAGGATTTTCGGCATCCGTGACATTCTTAGTAATGTCACATTTACTATAAGCATGGAATCTTATATTTATCCCTTATCATTGATAAAAACATTTTCATTACACCGTTTTTTCCCATATGGTTCTTAAAATAACACATTTGGAATGATCCACATTACACGATTTTATTTCTAATGTGTACCACACTCTCAACATTTGGATAATATTATAATATTTCAGTGTGGGGGTAATGGATTTCATTGTTGAAGGGATGAAACACATTGAATAGAATAACTGTGTGGGTGATCATTTGTATACTTTAAAAGGTTAATGTTATTAATTCATTAATTTTTATACGAATCATGGAAAAAATAGAAAAATTGATAGAAAAAATGCATTATCATAATATAAAATCTAAAATTACCATTTGTAGACTGATGATTTAAATATTTGAGGGTTAGGTTATTGGTTTGAGATTTTTTCAAAGAACTACATTCAAAAATAAAGAAATAATCTTAAAAAATGGGGTTGAAAATAAAAAAAATGTATAAAAAATTCAATAGGTTGTACATAATTCATTTACCTTGTATTATTGTTGGACAATTTCATAGATTTTTTGGATGTGGGAAACTTACATTGAGAATGGGAATCACATTTATATTTTATATTTATTTTGATATAAAGAATAATTAATTAGAGTAATCCACTTTGATCCACAATTTTTTAAAACACCAATACTCACCAACCATAAACCTCAGAGTCATTGGAACAATAATTGGAATGTCCTACATATTTCATGTTATTTTTTTATTTAAAAATGGTGAATGTAGGTCTATTAGAAGCCTATCGAAATTTTTCATATACTCATGGTTTAATAATAACTAAAAATGAATCTATATAGTTATCTATGAGATAAAAGAGTTTATGATGAGGTAAATCACAACATGTGATTCTTTAAAATATTATATATTTTTTTGAATTAATGAAAGTAGATGATTCACCAATTCCCAATGGGATAAATTAAAAATCATGAAATATATTGATTATTTGAGAATGAGAAGTAAAATTAAATTTTGTGGTCGAATATAAAAATTTTATCTTCCCTTGGATAATTATTTTTTTTCCTTACCATGAAATTTGAATATTGGTAACCATAGTGTTCTTCATTAATTTGTTATTTAGATTCAATGCTTGACGATATTCGTATTTCAAGTAATGGGATATTTTATGCCTATTATTGTTAAAGAAATAATTTAATAAAAAATGTGAATATATAATATAGTTTACACAATAATTCCATTTATTTAATTAGTTTCAATAAATAATGATATTAATTTAAAAATTGAAATTTATTGATAATTTGGTAAAGAATATAAATATTTAATTTTATGGAATTAAAAAATAGTTTTTTTAAAAAACAAATTGGCCTCAAATTTATCTAAGCAAGATCTCCACTATCCTAGAAATGTATTTTCATGGAACAGTACATATAATATACAGGTTAATGCATTAGAGATCCAAGATGGCTGCAGAGCATGCACATGGGTTTTCCAAAAGACTATTGGTCTAGTGTATATCAACCTGGATGATGTATATTAGGCATTGAGGGTATTTAGGAGCTCATACTCACAATTTTCCTATAATCTATAGTTTTTCTATTATATTATTATTGTTTTTCCATTATGTTAAAATAATTAATATGGTATTGTTAGAAAAAACCTTCACATTATTACAAATTAATACATGTTTTTATTACAAAAAATTACACATAATACAACCCAAATGATTGAGAACTTTATTTTATTTGGGAATTATGTACAGTGAATTAAAATTTTAAACATTATTTAAAACAACATTATTGAAAACATATTTTACATGCATGAGCTTAAAACTGCATTGGATAACTTGGGAAAAATTCATGACAAAGGGGTGATCCATAATGCTTAGTATGGAATTAAACATAGAATAACAATAACATAATAATTCATTAAATACAATGCATACAAATGATTCATAAAGGAACATGAATAATAAGTAATGATATAGCATGGTAATCATTACATGAAAAATCTATACAAATCCTAAAACACTACAATATAGGTCAAGGTTAAACCACCATGACATTATGGTGGAAAATTCCCATAAACGAATCAGGTAGGCTCTTGTCCAAACATTATTTATCATGATGCTAAGCATTAACCAATGAATTGTAGTGTAATATAATTCGATGAACACCCATCACTATCATTTTATTCTAATTCAAAGGTGTTAAAAATAGATCACAAAACAAAGATTCATTAATCATCATAATTTATTCCATGGTCTAAGTGTGGGGAATACATGCGTGAAATTTGTAACAACCCAAACATTTATGAATAAAATTCCATTTATTTTAATGTCTTATGAGTATATAAAACTCATGAACTTTTTTTAATTATTTTTATGTTGAATTGACCATTATGTATCATTGTCGTTGATAATATAGCAATTGAACCGTGATCACACAACTGATATAAATATATGGTTTTATCAAATCCATTCGCTAGATTCAAATGAGAGGATAACCTCAACCAGTAGTATCATGCCATTATAATCTCTTTTTTTATCCTAAAAAGTAGGTAGAATCAATGTTCTTCACTCTAGTCCAATCCCAAGACGAACAATGACATGTTAAGCCTTAATGGAATCTCCTACAAGACAAGTTCAAGTTAATAGAGATTACCACCCGGGCAATGTTATCTGTGTCACCACAAAAGTCTGCCACCATCGCACATCTTGCCCTTAGGTCTAATGGAGGATTTACAATGTGTAATGTAATTAGGTAATAGTTATTTATTGTATAATACCTTTTTATAAATAAAAGTCTTATTCCATCAATTCTTTTAGGAGAATAGTCTTTCTTAAGAAAAATGATAAATTTGATAAATTGATTCTTTGGGTAAAAATAGTAATTTTAAGACATAAATATGTTATTATAATAAACTAAGAGTTCTATTAATAATATTATAAAAAAACCCTTTTAATGGATGGTTATATATGTTCCTTATTAGTAAATGATAATGTAATTAGTTTCATAAGAGTTATAATTTTTATACGATAAAATAAATGTGTTTTTTTATTGAATTTATTTCATGGAATTATTTAATGTTCGTAATAGTTGATATTTTGATAAAATATTGTTATCAATTTACTTCCATAAATAACAAATATTTATATAAATTATATGAATTTCTATGTACCTTTTACTATGGTTTGGAAAATATTTTTCCTAGAACCTGTGAGTTTTCAATAAATGCCGGCTATCATTTTAAAAGTGAAATTTCAAATATTTAAAAAATAATTTAAATAATATGAATATTATTTTTTGAATATAGACATAAAATTTTTCTAATAGTGATGTTTTCATAATTTTCTGTGATAGTGGAATTTTTGGGTCAAATTAAATTCCGTATAAATATAAGTTGTGGTTTATGACCTCATAATGAACCCAAAATGTGGTAATAAATACTATAATGGGTATTATCAGCCAAATATATGTTTTCACAATAAAATTATTTGATTTTATATTTGTTTTAAATTTTTTATAAATCCATATTGAATCCTCCAAAAGATATAATATATTTTATGATTTTAAATTCATTTCATTAATAATGTGACTCACTTCCACATAAGGATGTTAATTATTTAAATATTTTTGGAAAAGATCCTTATAAATTATTTTTTTCTACTTCCATTAGGAAAAAACCTGGGGAAAAAACCATGGTATGATTTTTGGTTTTGAATATTTAATTATATTAATTCCCAAACCTATGTTTGAGAAATATTATATAATTTCCCTCTCATTTCCTAAACAAACCGACCCAAACACCCATCCCACTCCAATCAATCTCTATTAATCTCATCCCAAATCTACTCTCCACTACCTATATAACTACAAAGGTTCCCCCAATCTTCTATGAAGCCTCTCCCAGGCCATTGGGATCACTCATCCAAGTAACAGATCCTTGTATTCCTTCCTTTTTAATATTTATCCAAGATTATTTATGATTTTATAACATTTTATTTTAAATAAATAATTTCGGGGTATGATTTGTCACCTACACCATACATTCATCCTTATGTTTTAATGGTTATATACTACTTCCACTCTCACTAATTCCTTATGTGTACACCAATTACCATGCTGAAATTTCGTAAGAGATTTCTCTCATCTTATTTCTATTTTGGATTATCTCCTATATTATGTTTTTAAATTCCATTTCATATGTTAGTAAATTATGTCCAATATCCCCCATAGTATATATCTACTGTATAAATTTTTACTGACCCCTTTCTATCTCATCAACCAAATTTATCAATTTCATGATGATTTCATTAGGCTCCCAAAATTGCACTACTTTTTTCAAAGAAAATAATCATTTTGTAACAAATACCATACCCATTTCTCTATTAAGGGTATTCACCTATATGATAATATAATTTTTTAATGGTAGATACATCAATGTATTAGATTTTTTTCATGGAATAAATGATGATCATGAATGAATCCATTAATATGATATTTGTGGAACACATAAAAAAGAGAATAAAATGATTGTGAAGGGTGTGCCGAGATTGCGCTCCAATGCATGGGGTAATGTTTACTATCATGTTATGTCATGTTGGTACAGGGGTTTACCTAATTACATTTAGTAAATTTTTTCACCCTATTGGGACAATGGTTTACCTAATTTCTTTATGATAATGACAAAATGTTTTATGTTGATCCTACATTACCAGCATATGATAATCTTGTGATATCATGCCTTTATGTTTGTGCTTATCTTTTGATCCATTGATATTCCTATTTCCTAACCTGTATTGTATTCTACATTTTATGAATTTTTTACTCCCTTACTAGACTTTATAGCTCACCCTTTACTTAGGAATGTACTAAGGTTATCCAATGCAATGCTATGAATGAAGGAATGTTGTGGTTATGCAAAAGTCATTTTCAACAAATATGTGGTATTTTATGTCTTTAGTTGTCACGTAATGTTCATAAGACCCAAATACTATATACCTCTTCATATTATGGGTTTTATTATGTGAAATATTATGTAATAAAACATGTTTATGTGTATAATAAAGATCAGGGTTTCTAGTGTTGGTATCAAAGGATAAGTTTAGGTATTTTCAGGATTAGGATTAGAAAACCCTAGTGAATGCCTTGGGGATATGAATAAGAAAAGGAAAGTAAAACCTAAATTTTGGTGAGTATGAAGTAAGTGGTTTATGAAGAAAATTTATCCCTGTTAGGATATGAACAAGTATACGTGGCTTTGGAAAAGATGTATCAAGGGGTCAAACCCTGAAACACCGCTTTGAGCTTGACATAAACGAGAACCGATGCACGATAATGGGCCCTACTGCACTCTTAGATCGACACTCCTGGAGGATATGATTTGGTAAATTCATAAGCATAGTACATACCATTATTAAGGGAATAAAAAAATACATATAAGAATATATCATAGGAAATAGATCATGGATAATATTGATTGAAGTGTTGAAATTCATATGCTAAGGAAATAAATTTAATTTATAAGTTATCCCTTTTTTCATTGGATTCCCATTTATGTGTTTAATTGATTAAAATAATTACCCATATATTCCATTTTATTCTATCCAATGGATGGTAATAGGATTATGTGGGATAAGATTTGATGAAAAGGTCAATTTGATTAATGTTCTATAGAGATACCCAATTGTATGGTAGATGGAATATAAAACTTTTTCATGATACTCTCCTAGTTAAATCATGTTTTAAATAGAATCATGGGTCAAGTAAAAAATCTAAACACGCCCCCCCCCCTAAGAAATAAAAAATTTGTAATAGAGAGATTCATGAGAAAAAATACCTCCTATATTCAATGTATCATAAGATCCCTCAATCATCGAACAATAGATCCAATCCATTGAAAATATATTCTCCCTCCATCAATGCTTCGAACAAGGGATTTTTTTTGGAAGCTTATCATATAGAGGGTGAAGCTGATCAATGGTGGGAATTGATCAAAAATATGAATATGTAGAAAGTGATCAAGGCATTGGAATGGATGAATCTATGGAAAATGTTTTTGATAAATATTTTCTAGACACCCTCTGGATAAATATGGAAGGAGACTTCCTATACCTCAAGAAAAAATATTAAAAATACATTAGAGAATATGAGGAAAACATAACAAGGCATGAATTATACACCTCTGGGATTTTCATTACCATGAATAAAAGTTTGACCACTTAATTTTTGGCTTAAAACCTAGTCTATAAAAATCCCTATGATCCGTGACTTTGATTTCTATGAGTAAATTGTCCAATGTTCCCTCAAAGTCAAAATGGAGATCGATGAATATCGGGTGTATCATGGGGATAAGAAGTGGAAATTTTATATTAATTATAGTGGTTTATTAGATAAATCCAATGGTCATATGAAATTCTAGCACCAGAATTACCAATGGTGTAGAAGGACGCACCCCGAAAATTCCTTGGAAGAGATGGGGAAATGCTTTAGTTGTGGATGAGAAGGAACCTGAACATTGATTGCCAAAAAGAAAAACATGTTGTTGTGACAAAGGGGAGGACCACTCCATTCTAACCTCAACATGTTATTCACTGATACAACTATAAATATCCATAGAACATTGAAAACTAGTGGCTTGAACCAAGGATTTTCAGAGACAACCCACAACATCCAAGGAAGTAAGGGAGAGCTTTTTCCATCACTCACCCTAATGAAAATTTTGACAACGAAGTGGTGAAAGATACACTATTTGTTAATTCACGAATAGTGAACGTATGTTTGGAATATGGTTTGATGCATTATTTTATCTCTAGAATGTTTAGTCGATAAATCATAACACCACCGCAAGTCATGGAAATAGAAATTTCAGTGAGAATAAAAAATTGGGAAATTATTTCATCCTGTGAATGTATATCCACCTCTATCACAATTTATGGATTGAACATACCTAGAAAACCTCATCATACATTCCATGGTGGAATTTTATGCAATTATTGGCATGGATTGGATTTTCCAATATAGATCCAACATTAATTATTGTGAGAGACAAATAAATCTATATATGGTGAATCAACCCCCAATTCTATACAAGTGAAAGAGAAGGATGAATATTCTTTAGGGCCATCATCTCAAGAATGTACATTACATCCATATGAGAACATATATCTTTCCAAGATGATGGAGTCTATGGATGGAACCATCCTCCATGTCCGGAATTTTGTGAGGGAATTAGAATATGTGTTTCCTATGGAATTTCATGGTCATCCTCCTAGAATTGATGTTGAATTCTTGATTGATTTTATACCTAGTGCATTGCCAATATCGAAGACTCCATATATAATGGTTGTTATAGAGCATGAGAAGATAAAGAAACAACTATAGGAGAATCTGAAAGAAAAGGTTTTATACGCCCAAGTGCTCCACCATAGGGTGGAATACTCTTCTTCATCAATAAGAAAGATTAATTAACATGCATTTGCATTCATTATCGTGAGCTCAAAAAAATAATGATAAAGAAAAAGTAGCCTTTTCCAAAAATTGATGGCTTGTTCAATCAACTATATGGAGACAAATATTTCTCCAAGGTGGATCTATGGTTGAGAAATTACCAAGTAAGGGTGAATAAGGAGGATATGACCAACACTATTTTTTTTAAATGTAGATGCAATATGAATTCATAGTAATACCTTTTCGACTCACAAGTGCTCCATCAATATACATGGACTTGATGAATAGAGTCTTAAGAGATTACATAAATAAATGTTTGGTTGTATTTATAGATAATATTATAATATAATCTAACACCAAAGAGGATCATCAGGTGAATCTATGCATGGTACTATAGACCATGAGAATGGAGAAGCACTATGCTAGCAACAACAATTGTGAGTTAAGAATGAGGACTGTATACTTTTTGGGGCTTATAATGAGAAGAATTGGGATATTTGTGGATCCTTTCAAAAAAAAGTAGTTGGGGGTTGGCTAATGCTGACATATGTGACAGATATCCATAACTTCCTAGGATTGGCAAGATATTATTGCCGATCTGTCAAAAATTTATCAAGATTTCCAAACCCTCTTTCAATGCTAACTCAGATTAGAGTCATGTCTTAATGGAATGATGAATATGAATGAATCTTCATTGATTTGAAAATGAGGCTTATCACTGCACCTGTGCTCACACTACCCATAAGTGGAGAACATTTCATTGTATTTAGTGATGCTTTAAAAAGGCCTTGGGTTGTGTATTGATGAAAAATGGAAAATTTGTTTCCAATGCTTCAAGGAAATTAAATTTTCATGAGCAGAATTTTCCAACTGATGATCCATAGTTGGCTATAGGGATCCTTGATTTTAAAATTTGGTGGCATAACACCTTTGGGGAAAAGTGTGAAATATATATAGAAAAAAATCCTCAAGTATATATTCACATAGAAAGAGTTGAATATTCCCCAATAAATATTGTTAGAGCTGGTCAAAGACTATGAATTCTCAATTCACTACCTTCTAGGGAATGCAAATAAATTTTAAGATGCTCTACGTAGTAAGGATCCCGAAACTCATTCAATTATGAGAATTGAAAAGGATCCAATATTTATAGATATGATGAATATGACAAGGGAATAATAAAGAATGATATATGATAAATACTTTCACAAATGATTTCTAAACCATCACTTTGGGAAAGGTTGATGAATTATCAAATGGATATATTGGGAATTCAGAAGAAATTGGAAACTATCAGAAAATGGAAATCCTCATAGTTCAATGTTAATGAAGAAGGAATTATGAGATTTGGGTCAATAATATGTGTTCCATCAAAATTTTAGTTGTAGAAAAAAAAATTCGATGATGCAAGTAGTTTTAATTTCTCTATTCGACAATGAAAGAAAAAGAAGTTTATAGATCTCGAGAGAATTTTTGATGGGATAACATGAAAAAGTACATCACTGAGTATACATCAATGTGTCTAGTATTTTAACAAGTGAAGGATGAGAGGAAAAACTTTACGGGATGATTTAACCATTACCCATACCAACATGGAAAAGAGAAGATATTACCATGGCCTTTGTCACTAGACATTCGAAGACATCCAAAAGAAACAATGCAATCTAGTTTTTTGTAGATTATCATACAAGGACTGCACACTTCATTTCAATTCGAGAGGATTTATCATTGGATCAACTAGAATTGTTATACATCATAAAAGTGGTATGGTCGCATGGTGTACCACTATCGATTGAATCCAATAGAGAACAAAGATTCACCTTCACATTCAAGAAGAGTCTCAAACACACTCTAAATATTTAGTTGAACTTTAATACCACTTATTAACCTCAAACTAATTGAAAATATGAGGGGAATATCGAAACACTTGAGGAAATATTGAGAGAATGCTCAATGGACTTCAAAGGAAAATGGGATCAATATCTCTGTTTAGTTGAGTTCTCTTACATCATAGTTTCCACTCAAGCATCTAAATAGTTTCATATAAAGCCATTTATGGGTAGAGGTGCATAACACCAGCGTAGTAGGAGGATGTTTGGGAATGAAAACATATAGGTCATGAAACGGTCGACAAAATGTTGGATAAGATTAAGACCATCCATTAGAACATAAAATCTTCTCAGAGTAAAAAAAAGCAATATCATAACAAATTGTTGATGGGGACTAGATTTTGATAATGGAGAAATGATATTCCACATCATATCACCAAGGAATATAGTCACCAGATTTGGGAAGAAGGTAATGCTTAGTCCAAGGTACATCAGCCCATTTGAGATCCTTGATCACATTGCAGTAGTGGAATATCGACTAGAACTCCCACCAAACATGTCTAAAGTATATGATGTATTCTATGTATCACTCTTGAAAAATTATATACCTGACCCATCACATGTAATCAATGCATAGGTGGTACCATTAGAGAATTACCTCTCATATGAAGAGAAGTCGGTGAAGATCATAGATCATAGTGAAAATGTTCTATGAAATAAGATGGTGCCCCTTGTCATCGCGATGTGGATAAATCACATGTTTGAATAAGAAACATGAGAACCAGAGAAAGTGGGGTGGTAGAGTTACCCTCATATGTTTTTGTGTGGGAAAATGAAATTTCAATGGAGAAATTTCATAAGGGGGAATGATGTAACGACTTGAAAAATTGTAAATAAATATCTCATTCCTTTAATTTCTTATGGATATAGAAAACATATACACTTTTTTGGTTATTATTAGTTTTAAATGATCATTAATTATAATTCCCATCGATAATATAGTCATTGAATAGTGATCACACAATTAATATAAATATAATGTTTTAACAAATCCTTTGGACATAGTTAGAGGAGAGGATGTTCTCTTTCAGTTGACTCTGGCCATAAAAATCTCATAAAAGAGGTAGCATCACTGGACATCACTCTTGACCAAGCCCAAGCTGAGAATCAACAATTTTATCTTGTACAAAATTTCCTATGGGAGAAGTTTAGGTCAATAGAGATTACCACCAATGCGATGTTATCTGAGCCAACCCAAGAGTCTATGATCATCCCACACCTTACCCTTAGGTCTTATGTAGGTGTTACAATGGGTTATGAAATAAGGTATTATTTAAATATTGTTTAATCCCTTTTTATTACTAAAAGACTTAATCCATCAATTCCTTTATAAGAACTCTATTTTATAAAAATTGATGAATTTAATAAATTGATTATTCTGGTAAAAATGGTACTTTTGAGAAATATATACATTATTATAGTAAACTGTGGTTTTTATTAATAATATTGTAAAAAAATTATTATAAATAATAGTTATAAATATTCCTTATATATAATAGATTTCGTAATCAATTTGATGAGAGTAATATTTTTTATACGATAAAAAAATATAGAATATTTTTAATGAATTTAGTTAATGGAATAAATGATTTTTTGAAGTAATTAATATTTTAATAAAATAATATTATAAAATTACTTCTATGAATAAAAAATTATTATATAATTGTTTTGAATTCAAATCTTACTTTTTATGGTTTTAGAACTATTTTTTTCAAAAACCATGAATTTTCAACAAATGTTCGTTTTAATTTTAAAAGTGAATATTCACTTATTTAAAAAATTATTTAGATAAAATTAATATTATTTTTTGAATGAACACATTGAAATTATCCAATAGTGATTTTTTCATAATTTTTGGAGCCATTCAAATTTTTGGTTAAAAATGAAATACCGTATAAAATAAATATGTTTTTTATTACCTCATAATGACCCAAAAATATTGTAATATAAACTATAATGGATATTATCGGCCCAATATATGTTTCCCCATTAAAATTTTATTATATTATATTTGTTTTAATTATTTTATAAAGCATTAGTGAATCCTCCAAAAGCTATAATATATTTTTTGATTTTAATTAAATTTTATTGATAATTTGACTCACCTCCACACAATCAATGATAATAAATTAATATTTTCATCCACCTCCATTATAAAATATTGTTTTCCAATCCTCTAAGGAATGTTACTTGGGAAAAACCTATGGTATGGTTTATGGTTTTCAATATTTACTTATATAGATTCTGAAACATATGTTTGTGAAAGGATAATATATTAATCTTTTCGTCCATTGCCCTTAAAAAAATGTCTTCCAATCCCCTTAGAAAAAAACCATAGGAAAAAATAATGGTAAGGTTTATGGTTTGGAATAATTAATTATATAGATTCCAAAACATATGTTTGTGAAATTTAAAAGAAGCCCCGAGCTATTTTCTATATAAACCCACCCAATCACCAATCCTCTTCACTCAAACTCTTTCATTCTCATCTTCATTCTTCTCTACACTCCCAATAATCCTACCACGGTCCGCCAAATCTCCCATGAATCCTCTCCCAAGACTTTGGGAACACACATCAAAGTAAGGGATCCTTAATTGCATTCCTTCTCATTTTTATCCAACATTTATCATGTCATTATACTCTTTTATTTTCAATTAAAATTTTTGGCATATGATTTTCACATCCCCCATAATTCCCTCCTAATGTTTTAATGATTAGGGACCCCTTTATCTCTCATTAATTCCTTCCATGTACATTCATTACTATGCGGAAAGTCTATATGGGATTTATCACTTTTAATTTTCATTCAAGCATTTCTTATCTATTATGTATGTAAATTCTATTTCATATGTTGAGATATTATTTTATATCATCCCCTAAAAATCAATTTCATGTAAAAATTATGATATACCATTTTCACTCTCATCATCCCAATTTATGAATTTCCAAATGTCATTGTTACGCTGCCAAAATTGCACCGTGCTTTTCTATGATAAAATCAACATGTAGTGAATACCATACACATTTCCCAATTAGGGGTATTCACCATTATGCACATACACATTTTGAATGGTATTTACATGTTTGTATTCCACATTCTATTATCATGTAATAAGTGATTATGTTGAATAGGTCCATGTTATATGATATATGTGACACACTTATGCATTAGATTGAAATGATTATAAACCTTTTTCCCAAATAGCGCTCAAATAATGCATTGGGTAATGTGTAGTATCAGGATACATCATGTTGGGACAACATTTTACCTGATTCATTTGTGTTAATGATGTTGTGTTTTATGTTGTTTCCAAATTAACATGTTATGATAATCATTCTATATCATGCATTTATGTCCTTGTTTCTCTTCTCCTCCATTTATTTTTATATTCCATAACATGTATTATATTCATCATGGTATCCCATTTTTACTCCCTTATTGGGATTTATAGCTCATTGTTATCTTATGTATGTCCTCATGTTGTCTCGTAAAATATTTTTTACAGACGAATTTTGGGCTCATATGAAGAATTTTTTCAATAAAGATGTATTATGTAATGTCTTAAGTTGTCCTATGATGTTCCAAATCCTCAAAGACAATAGACCTATTGATCTTATGGGATATATTAAGTTCATGTTTATGTAATAAATAATGTTTAAGTGTGTAATAAATAACATGGTTGTTATAAAAGTCCCCAATAAAAGGTTATATGTGGAGAAAATTGGTCACCCTTTATAGAAAATAGGTACAATATTTACTACACATTTAGTTTGGCCTAGAAAATCACGCTGAGAATTCAACAACATAGCATCATCACCTAACATTTCATTTAATGGGTTGAGGAGAGAGAAATTGCTATCTTATAATTTGTATATGAATTAGACTTTAATAATAACATTTATATATATTTCACCACATTTATAATTAGAAAAATGTGGAAAACACAATACATAACATTTAAGAAAAATGGAAAGGAATGGATGCTTAAGAAATTTCGACGTGTTAATGGTTGTAAATTGATGGTATTAATGAGAGAGAAATGACACTATCATCATTTATAAATTATAAATTTATTATGGAGGAGGTTCGATTCCATATCCATCCATTAGTAATTGAAAAAAAGGTGACAACACGATAAATAATATTTGATAAAAATGAGAAAAGAGAGAACCCTTATGAAATTTTGTAATGGTAACGTGTGTTATTAAGAGGGATTAAATATGATTAAAGAGATATATAATCATTTAGATATAATATGGATAGTATGTTGGAGGTGAAAAAACATACCCTATCTCTAGTAAATTAAAAATAATATGGCATAACATAGAATATATTATTGAATAAAAATGAGAAAGCAAAGATCCATTAAACTATGAATGTGACACCAACATCCTAAAAGTGGATTCTTGATAGATTGGGGGTACCTTGGGATAATTATAAAAAGAGGTGGGTAGTGTAATTTCGTGTTCCAAAGGATTTTTATGATGTGATATTGCAGATTCGGTGGGTTTATATAGGTCATGAGAGGGATTTCTTTAATATTTAGGTTTTAGACTCAACAAAATAAAATATTTCAAACTGAAAACACTTCCATGGTTTATTCCAATGGGTTTTTACAAGGTGGAGAGGTTTTAATTACATTATTAGTTAATGGGATGAACATATTAATATGATTCTGTAGATTATGTTGAGGTAAGTCACACTTTTAAATAAATGAATTTAAAACTCTAAAATTTATTAAATGTTTTGGAGGATTCAAAAAGTCTTAATAAAACTAATCAAGTAAAACTAAAATAAATTTATTTTATGGGTAAAAAAATATATTTTTAGGAGGATAGCCATTAATTTACTTTTAGATAATATTTGTGTCATTATGATGTCCGAAAACACAACATAAATTTATTCGATATTAAATTTTTACCAAAAAATCAATTGTCTCAAAAAATTAGGAAAATTTCAACATCATATAATATTTTAATTATGATTCCAAAAATAATATTCAATCTATATATTTGTTTTAATATATTTTAATTTTCACTTTTCAAATAATATTATCCATTTATGGAGAAAATGCTGGGTTTTTTAGAATTTTCTTAAACCCTTTTAAAAATTACATTTCACATCATAAAATTAATATTACCATTTATAATTATTAAATGTTATTTAGTAATAGAATTTTATTAAAATACTATTAATTTTAAAAATAAATTATTTTGTCAAAATAAATCCTTTAATTGAATTTGAACATTACTTGAAAATACAATTTCTGTTTAATTTAATCAAAATCAATACCATTTATAAATAAACAAATATAATGAAAAAAATCATTATTATATACAATGTACATATTTATATTATTAGGGTCTGTATACATCTCTCTTTTTAAAACGGGTGGATGCCTTAAGAGTAAGGTTTGCGATGGTGATACATTCAAGGTGGCATTCAACAAACATGGTTTTGGTCGTGATCTCGATGAGCATGAACTTCTATGATAAATAGTTCCACTTATGATTAGGTTGTTTGATCTCATCATTGGATTGGTCATGGTAAAATCCCAATGATAATATCTCCCTTGTAAGATCTAACAAATGGAATTCATATTGTACAATACTACTTGATGAGGCCATCACATGCTTTGTCTATGTCAATTGGATTTGTTAAATCCCTATAATTATATTAATCATGTGATGAATATTTAGTGGATATATTAAAAGTGGTAATATTCTTAGTGTGATTTTAAATACAGATATATACCCATGGAAGTTCATGTTTTTATACAACCATTTTACATTATAAGACATTTAACAAAATTAAAAATGGAAAATCATTTATTATAGTTTGGGTAATTAAAATCCCCCCACCCCATGAGAAATTTTTCACACAAAAGTTTTTCTCCACACCTTTAAATAGACGACTATAATTTTATCTCATCACATCCTTCAGTCCCCATGATGACTCTTCAAAATTTTTGTTACTCCACATCATGTGGACAAGGTGTATTATCTTATTTCATATATCATTGTCTTTATAATCTATGATCATTACTGGACACACCTCGTAGGAATGATCATTATCTAATGGTGACACCTCTTGATTGAATTCGTGGGAGGTTTTAGGTATGTACATCCTCAAGAGGGATTCATGGAATATTTCATGAAATATTTTCTGGTTAGGTGGGAGTAAAAGCAGACATTCCACCACTCTAATTCGATCTAGGATCTCAAAGGGGGCAATATATCTTTGACTAAACTTTCCCTGCTTCCCAAATATCATCACTTTATTCCATGTATATATATAGAGGAATACCTTGTCTCAAAAATAAACCACTAGGTCTTGTATATGATTGTCATCATAACTCTTTTTTCGATTCTAAGTATCCATGATGTACTACTGAATGGTCTTTACCTTTTCCACCATTTCCTCATCCATTTATGAACCTAGTATTTTTTTTATTTCTCAACTTATTAAAAGAAATCAGGTGTCATGCACCTCTTCCCATAAAGTTCTTCATAGGGATCCATTTATATGATATCATGTGAACTATTATTATAAAAGAACTCAACCGGATGAATATGTTGATCCAATCCTCCTTTAAAGTCAATTCATCATGCTATCAACATGTACTCAAGTGTCTAGATAGTCCACTCAGATTGGACAAATGGTTGAGGGTGATAGGTTGTGTTGAATTTCAACTCAGTATTCCGAGCACAATGAAGGCCCTTCTAGAACATAGAGTTGAATCTTAGATCTCGATCGGACATAGTCATTAGTGGTACACCATGAAACCTGAACACATCCTGAATTTATATCCATTAATATATATCAATAGATAATTCCCCCCACACAAAAATGAAGTGTGTAGTATTTATATGTCGATCAACCACAACCATTAAACATTATTCCATCTTGTTGTCTTTGGATGATCATTAAAAATTACGTAGTGATTTCTCCAATTTCCAAGTTGGTGTGGGTAATGGTTGCATCATCCCCTTTGATTTATTCCATTCCTCTTTCACATGATGACATATTTGACATCTTGATTTATATTCTGCGATCCCTATCTTTATATTTTCCCGCCAACAGTGTTTTCATGGATTTGGATACATCATTGTGCATCCTGGGTGGATGGAGAATGTTGATTTATGTTCATCATAAAAAATATCCTTCTTGTACCAATGATGTTATGGTACACATATTCATTAATAATATCTTCCAACCCCAACATTATTAAAATTTAACTCAAAGGATTTCCATTTCCTTATAGCTTCAACATTCTTCTGAAATCCCTCTTCAACCCTTTGGGTATACATTAATCTATCCCTAAGATACAGTTGAGAAATCATTTGTGAATGTATTTTTGATGTTACTATCTTCATGGTTCCCAGGTCCATCCTTTAAAAATTTAAAAATATCATATCCCATTCAATTATCATCAATGAAAAAATTTCAGGGTCCAATTGGATTAGAGCATTTTTGGATTCGTAATATTGAAATTAGATTACGGTGAAATTTTGGTACTTTTCAGATAACATACATATTTTGATGAATAGTGAAAATTACTAAATTTTAATTAAAAACAACTTTTTTAATCAAAATATTTAATAGTGATAAATTATTAATTTGAGTGGCTTTAAAGTATATTTAGAATATATTTTTTCCATTTAATACAATGTTAGTCATTGGATGTAACTTCGCATTTAAATCAGACATAAACAAATGTCAATCTCTTGATAGTTATTATCTCTTAAAAACAGGCTATTTGTTTTGACGGCGGGAATTAAATTTTAAATTAATTAATGCAACTAATATATTTTTAATTTGGTAAAATAGACACCATTTTTGAAATCATAATATCAAATATAGCTTATACATAATTTTTGGTATTTTTCTGGAAACTTTCATTTTTTGATGAATAGTGAAACCACTAAGTGGTAGTTAAAAAAACTGAATTTTTCATAGAACATAATTTTACCACTTCTGTGAGTGGAATTTCAAAAATCCAAGAGACATGGTTAATATCAAGGAGTAATATGTGGTTCAATTAGATGAAAATAATTTTTGGTGAATAGTAACTTTTTACTTTTATTTACCATGGTTAAAAGTAAATAGGATAATTAAGGGTAACAATGATATTAATATTATCCTAACACGTGTACTAATTCTATTGGAAAAGTTTATCTCGACCAAAAAAACCTTAGGAGTAAAATATTATCATTTAGGCACACTTCGATTAGATTAGGACATTTATTATAATTTAATTCAAAGAAGAGTCAAAATAGTTAAAATCAAAGTTTATTTACTAAAACATTTTTAATATAAGGTTATACATAATATAATTTGGATTGTAAATACTATTTAGAAAGATAAAAAGATTTACTACATAATTGTTTTTTATTTATAATTTTTAGACATTAAATAATTTATATTATTTATGACACAATGATGATGCAGTAATTACCATAATAGTGAAAAATTAAAATAATTGATATTATAAATACAGAAATAAATATAATTGGAGACTTTTATTGAATTAAATTAATTTATTAGGTTAATATGACATATTAGTATTGATATAATTGCCTTTTTTATAAGTAATCATTATGTTATGAGTTTCACAAAAATCAATTATTGAATAGTGTCAAAATTGACATAAAAGAGTTTTTAAAACAAATATTATATTATTAATTGATATTAAATTCCTAAAAATCTAAGGTTCATCCAAGAAACTTATATAATTATAGGTGTATCAATAATGGAAACCTTGGGGTCACTTGTATGTAAATAGTATGTTTATTAACCATATAATATAAAAATACAAATAGACATTGTAAAAGTGAAACTAATTAACTAAGAGTTAATACTTTAATATAAGGTTAATATAATGACCCAAACATGTCTAAATTCTATTGGTTGAGTGTTTTTCGACCTATAACCACCTTAAACTTTAAATTATCCAATTTGGAGCCGTTAGTAACCGAATATGAATTTATTATAAAATAATATTTTTAGCTTTTCCAAAGGTGCCCCTCACCCCTCTTATAAAAGGGCACTCTGCCTTCTCATTACTCCACACCATCAAAGCATTTTGGTTCGGCCAAACCCTGCCCAAATACTCTATAAAATTCTCTAAATACAACCTAGAGGCCTTATTTTGATTATAAAGCCAACCTAAGGAGCCCTTTTGATCAAATCAAAAGGAAGAACCCGAAGAAGAGGTAATGTTTTTACAACCCGTTTTCAAAATCTTTTCTTAATCAAATTATACTTTAATTGTTATTCCATTTATAAATTAATTAATCTAATATCTCATATATACTGTAATATTATTATAAATATGGTACAACCATATTCAGTATTCAATCCATCCTTTGAATGAAATGTCACCATACGTGCGTACGTACGGCTTACCGTCTCCACGTCATGGTGTAATTGTCATTCAATAAATTATTATTTGGATGGGTATAATAATGATGTGTAATTCATGTAAATAATAAGTATAACATGATAATTATTCTGTCGATATGATATACCATCCAATTATATATTATTTTAACATCAAAAGAATGATATTGTCGCTCGTGCGTACGTACGGACTAACGTCTCCACGAAAGCGATGAGATTCATTCTCCATCGTATCCATTAAAGTATAATTATCATTTGATGATTTAAAAATAATTTTTAAGGACTTTATATAATTCGGGATATGAATAAGATACAACCTATACAAAACAAACACTACTTACATAACAAATAATATAAAGGAAAACGAGTAAGTTAACACCCGAAATGACGATAATACTAAGATATTATTGACAAATCAATGTTAAATGATCATATATGATATCATATTAATGTAAATGATTATTGTATAATTCAATAACAATTATTTCACCATTATAAATGAGTTTAACCTACCGTCGACCAAGGAAGAAGTACAAAGTAAGGGGTTTCTTATCTCACTTTTAACTCAGTGAGATTTCCATTGTTCACCACTTATTTATTGCATGTGGTGTGTGTACATCCCATGATTGTATTCGTTGTGTAATATAATTTAATTTATCGGTATTTACATCATCATTGTGTGATCCTTCTTTCATGGTTTCATGTTTCATAAGTTACCAAATCAATAAGGGAATTTGAAATTTCAATTTCCACTCATTCGGCTTTACACAAACTTCATTGATTATTTTACTCCGAGATTATGTGTGGAAGCACTGTGCATTTTCTTATGTCATAATTTCCACTCCCCTTTTCTTTGGATATACTTTTGATACACATAATCACTCCATTGATAATTTCTCAAGTCATTGATATGAATTTGATAAGAGTAATTTTAACTCAATCTCCATTTGTTGAGTTAAACATCCAATTCATTGGTGTTGTTTTTACAAGATTATGTGTGAATGTCCTTTGATTGTTCTACACTGAATATCACATCATATTTAGTGTATTTATACTTGTCACACATAACTATATCGTTGATTTATCCTTAACTTAAGGATATGACCATTATGAGAGATTTCATCTCAATTTACATTCCTTTGAGACTTCTTTGTTGTTATTCACCAAATCACTTTTATGTGGTGTATATAATGTACTTTGACATTGTATATCATGAATCCCTTTATTCTCATGATATTACTACGTTTTTATTACCTCAATTATTTGTATTCAAGTGTCTCTCTTTTGGTTATAAACCCTAACTAAAATACTATTTTTAAATGTTTTAAAGACTTATTCTTCTAAATCTTGATCATTATTGTCCATGTTTTAAAAAAATGGTTTTAAGGATTTATTTATATGGACATTAAAGTTTTAAAATTACAACTCCTATAAAAAGATTCAATGTGGTATGGGACACTTTGATTCAAAAATCTAATTTTAAACAGCTTCTTGACAAATAGTGTGACTTATAAATGTTTTCAAGAAAAGGGGGATATTTCTCTCAAATAGTTTTTATGGTTATTTTCATCTATGTGAATATCATTATTTATTATTGATTGAGGTTAATCTGATACAATAAAATCTTCCATATTGTATCGAATGAGTTATTTTCGACTGTGGATATGCTATTTTTATACCATTCATGGTTTGTGGTTAATGTATTGACATTTCTTATGCTATTTTTAATACGAATGTTTATGTTATGTTTAAACCTGTTCATATGAGGAATGAATTGGAATTATTAAGTGACGGGTGGAGCCCGCTATAGCTCCCCGATGAATCGGTAGGTCTCATGAGACAAACTAGTTTCTTGGAACAAGGCCTTGGCAAATTCTTATTTGTAGTCGTGGCATGTGGCCTTGGCTATGTGGTTATGATAGTCTAGAATTATGCATTCCATCATTATGAATGTGGTTATTGATATTGCATTTGATTGTTCGACTAGTAGAATATCCATGTGAATAAGTAAATGGAATTTTTTCATTTTATCTTTGCCATATTATGCAGAAGTTCATGTTTAAAAGGCTTTTGTTTTAGTTATAAATTGCTTTAAGTGTTTATGCTTATCTATGAAAGCTTCAGCTATATTGTTATCCTTACTGAGCATCTGATCCCACCCCTTTCAATGTTTTATTTTTCCCAGGATGTGAAGAAGTAATTTATGAATGACCTGCAGGGATCGTATGAGGGGATATGAATACAAGATGTTGTTGTAGTTTTTTTAACTTATGATGTAATGTAAGACTAATGAATATATCTACTGTTTCAAAGACTACTAAACTAATCGGTCTTTCAAGACTTGATCCTTTGTGATCATGCCAATGTTATGTAATAATGCACCTACTCTGGGTATCTAGGGTCGGGGCGTTATAGTTGGTACCAAAAGATTTTTAGTACAAACCTTGGAAGATAGATTTAGATAAACTCTGATTAGATCACATAACCCTAACAGAGAATTTGAGGATTAGTATAGAAGAACATACTATAATTTTGATATTGTAGATATTTTGTCAGTTTTCTGAGCAATACATCCCTGTCTACATACGAGCAGGTAGAGGCGGCTCTGGCACAGATGTACCTAGGGGTAAAACCCGAAAACACCGCTTTGAGCTAGACTCGAACGAGAACTGGTGCACGACAATGAGCCTTGCTTAACTATTGGTTACGACACTCCCGGGGGATATTCTTTGGTAAATTCACAAGATTAGTATGAACCATTATTAAGGGAATACAAAAAAATTCCCCTACTAATATATGTCGTCAAATAGATAGTGGATAACCTAGATTGTAACATAGGGTACCCCATGTTAGGATATATTGTTCAATTACAAGATTATCCTATTATGTCTATTTTTTTACATTCTTATTGGTTAAGTATTCAAAAACCCTAATTGTATTTTCTTTTTGTTAGTTGAAACATGGAGGGAGAAAGATCACAAACAACTCTTCTCTCTCTTCATGAAGAACTACTTAAAATTATTATCCAGAAGTCATGCACAGATGATGTTGAAACCTTTTCAAATGTCAAAGTTACATGAAAACAACTTTATGAGACATCCAATACCTCTAGCATTGCACGATTCTTTCAAGGATCAAGTTCTGACTATGGGATAATGTTGCGCTCTCAACTTTCTTACCACGCTAAGCATGGGATGTACCATCAGGGTCTTTTCAAATTATTCACTTTATCTCAAAATTATGATACACTAAATGATTTTCTAGATGCTGCAGAAGAGGGAGACCTTAGAGAAACCTATATGAATCAAATTATATATTTATGTCTTTTGGGATATATGGAAACTGATTTACCAAAACCTTATTTTGAAATATTTGAAGATGAATCAGTGAGAATTTTTCTAAAAAACATGTTAAAGACGATGTATCAAAATTATATATAAGAAATACCTATTTTTTTATGATGCATCGATGCTTCCATTGATATAATCCAAGATGGATGAGGAGTTTTTGGGTAAAGGAAGTTGATGATTTTGAAAAATTCCTAATGTACCATTGTGATACATGAACGCATTATACCAAAAGGAAAATCTGCCTAGTCTCCCCTGAGTTCATGTTGTGATCCACATATCTCTAGTGACAAAATACATGCCTGACCCAACACATGTACTCACCTATGACGAATTAGAACTGGAACCCGATCTATATTATTGTGGAGAGCCTATCAGAATTCTTCATAAAAGAGATCAAGTGTTGATAAACCGGTTGACTTGTCTGAGAAAAGTTCTATGGAGAAATCATAAGATGGAAGAGCCAATGTGGGAACCCGAGGAACATATGATGAAGAACCTATGTGGAAATAAATAGATGGTGAAATGTTTAAAAGTGTTAGTGCTCTTTATTGATGGGATTACATTGGAATAATTTTCTCCTGTATGTGTAAACCTGCAATTTATCATGTGAAAATGATATTTGAGGAAGAATTATCTTTTCTGGTGCAGATATAGTTATAAATAACCACTTGGTCTTATATGATCTTTGGGATTGAGGAAATTACAAGTTATTATAATTAAAATGCAAGGTATGAGATATGATTTGTGGTTAAATTATGTTATGGTTATTTTGAGGAATTTATCTCATTTTGGTAACGTTATAAAATATAGTTTTTGAAAAAGGACAAAACGCAGACCGTGTGACAACCCATTGCGTCGGACAAAGCTATGGGAATCGAACCCACAACCAAAGTGCGATTGGGATTTATCGCCTACCACTGGACTACGTGAAGTCCCCGTTTACTGTGACTATTATTTTCAGTTAAATGATTTTATTTATCAATAATAATTTGATTTGGGATCTTATGTCTTATCAAATGAATACCCTTAGTATAGGAAAATGATTTGGTGATTAAGTGATAAATGTTATTTTGGAAGTTGTTATCTTTGTTGTGAACACTATATGCCAAAGGAAAATATAATAGTATGGGATTTAAATTGAGGAGTAATGGTTGATTTTTATCTATGTTTTTATTGTGGATTTATCGTGATTTGGGTTATTTATGGAAATGATTAAGTTAATTACTTTTATGTATGTGACTTTAGGAGTAATTAATGTCATTTGGAGATACAATTTAACGTGGAAGACTACGTTCTTAATAACTTTTGGCTTTCAATATTAGTTTGGATTATATTGAACGATTTTAAGGACAATTGATTATTTAATGGTATTTATTTAACTTTGGGTTATTGATGGTTTAATTTTAGAAATTAAGATTATTGTTTTTTTCTTTCTAATGGAATATCTATTTGGGGGATCATCAGATATTATACTAACCATTTTTGGATTGATTAATCTCTAAATACAAGGTAAATATATAGTTTATTCTATGGGGATTATGTATTTCTATTGAAGTTTATTCTAGCTCTTCCATTGTGACCAAGTCTTCTTGAATACTCATTGTTCAAAAAAATGAATTAGTGGTAAAAATTTATTAAAGAATGAAACTCTAATTAAAAAGTACGTATATGTTCTTAGTCAATATCATAAATTAATTCCTCTTCATTATGTAATGTAACTTAAAACAAAAAATGTTATCCATTTAATTTTCCTACTAGGAAACTAATGACCATTTATCCCATCACAAGTTTGTGGTTTTCTTATTGTTAACTTTCACCTGATCATGTTCTCTATCCCTACCAATTATAACTTGAAACATAGTTTATCATCCCAATCCATGTTTTTATACAAGTAATCCTAGTATAGGTTATCTCGGGTGACCTTTGTACTTATCTTTCATTCGTTTAATGTGATAGTTTTATTGACTCTATTTTCGATGTGGGACTTTCCATTATATTCCCAAGACCAATATTAAAAATTGCAAGGACGCAATTTATTATAGGAGGGGAGAATGTAACACCCCATGCTTCCACAGTACACTTCTCTCTGAGTAATATAGTAGCGTGTTTTGTACGCAACTTCATGTTCTAACACACCACAACCAATCAAACTAGCCGTTATGAATAGTAATACCTACATTTTGAATTGTAATACATTTTATCATTCGAAATGGACTTCATTTTTGGATTCTTAATATCAAAATTAGCATAGGGTGAAATTTTGGTACTTTTCGGATAACATTCACATTTTGATGAATAGTGAAAATTACTAAATTTTAATTAAAAAAAACTTTTTTAATCGAAATAATTAATAGTGATAAATTATTAATTTGAGTGGTTTTAAAGTATATTTAGAATATATTTTTACCATTTAATACAATGTTAGTAATTGGATGTAATTTCACATTTAAACCAGACATAAACAAGTGTCAATCTGTTGATAATTATTATCTCTTAAAAACACGTTATTTGTTTTGACGACGAGAATTAATTTTTAAATTAATTAATTCAACTAATATGTTTTTAATTTGGTAAATAGATATAATTTTCGAATTAATAATATCAAATATAGCTTAGGCCTAATTTTTGGTATTTTTATGGAAACTTTCATTTTTTGATGAATTGTGAAACCACTAAGTGGTAGTTAAAAAAACTGAATTTTTCATAAAACATAATTTTACCACTTCTGTGAGTGGAATTTCGAAAATACAAGAGATACGGTGAATACCAAGGAGTAAAATTTGGTTCAATGAGATGAAAATAATTTTTGGTGAATAGTAACCTTTTACTTTTATTTACCACTGTTAAAAGTAAGTAGGGTAATTAAGGGTAACACTGATATTAATATTATCCTAACACATGTTCTGATTCTATTGGACAAATTTATATCGACAAACAACAACCTTAGGAGTAAAATATTGTCATTTAGGCCCACTTGGATTAGATTAGGACATTTATTATTATTTAATTCAAAGAAGAGTTAAAAGTGTTAAAATCAAAGTGTATTTACTAAAACATTTTTAATATAGGGTTATACATAAGATAATTTAGATTGTAAATATTAATTAAAAAGATAAAAATATTTCCTACATAATTTTATTTTATTTATAATTTTTAGACATTAAATAATTTAATTTATTTATGACACAATGATGATGCAGTAATTACCATAATAGTAAAAATTAAAATAATTGATATTATAAATACCCAGATAAATATAATTGGATACTTTTATTGAATTACACTAATTTTATAGGTTAATATGACATATTAGGATTGATTTAATTGACCTTTTTCGAAGTAATCATTCTGTTATGAGTTTCAAAAAAATCAATTATTGAATAGTGTCAAAATTGACAGAAATGCATTTTTAAAACAAATATTATATTATTAATTGATATTAAATTCCTAAAAATATAAGGCTCGGGAAAGAGACTTATATCATTATAGGTATATCATTAATGGCCCACTTTGGGGTCGTTTGGATGTATATAGTAAGTTTATTAACCATATAATATAAAAATACAAAGAGACATTGTAAAAGTGAATGTAATTAACTAAGAGTTAATACTTAAAGATAAGGTTAATATAATGACCCAAACCGGTCTAAATTCTATTGGTTGAGTGTTTTTCGACCTATCCCCTCCTTAACCTTTAAATAATACAGTTTTTAGCCATTAGAAACCGAATATGAATTTATTATAAAATAATATTTTTAGCTTTTCCAAAGGTACCCCTCACCCCTCTTATAAAAAGGATCTTCCTCTTCTCATTACTTCACACCTTCAAAGCATTTTGGTTCCGACAAACCCTAACCAAATACTCTATAAAATTCCATCACTACAACCTAGAGGCCTTATTTTGATCATAAAGCCAACCTATGGATCCCTTTTGATCAAATAAAAAGGAAGAACTCGAAGAAGTGGTAATGTTTTTACCACCCTTTTTCAAATTATTTTCTTCTTCAACATCTTCTTTCTTTGTTATTCCCATTCTAAATTAATGAATCCAGTATCTACTATATAATGTAATATTATTATAAATATGGTACAACTATATTCAGTATTCTATCCATCCTTTGAATGACATGTCACTATACGTGCGTACGTACGGCTTACCGTCTCCACGTCGTAGTGTAATTGTCATTCAGTAAATTATTATTTGTATGTGTATAATAATGATGTGTAATTAATGTAAATAATAAATATAACATGATAATTTTTCTTTATATATGATATAACATCCAATTTTATATTATTTTAACATCAAAATACGGACTACCGTCTCCACGAAAGCGATGAGATTCATTCTCCATCGTATCCATTCAAGTATAATTATCTTTTTATAATTTAAAAATAATGTTTAAGGACTTTATATAATTCTGGATATGAATAAGAAACATCTATCCATAACAAACATGGCTTAATTAACAAAGAATATAAAGGAAAACGAGTAAGTTAACACCCGAAATGACGATAATACTAAGATATTATTAAAAAATCAATGTTAAAAGATCATATATTAAATCATATTAATGTAAATGATTATTTTATAATTCAATATCAATTATTTCACCATTATACAGGAGGTTAACCTACCGTCCACCAATGAAAAAGTACAAAGTATGGGGTTTCTTATCGCACTTTTAATTCAGTGAGATTTCCATTGTTCACCACATATTTATTGCATGTGGTGTGTGTACTTCCCATGATTGTATTCATTGTGTAATATAATTTAATTTATGGGTATTTAAATCATCATTTTATGATCCTTATTTCATGGTTTCATGTTTCATAGGTTACCATATCGATAAGGGAATTTGAAATTTCAATTTCCACTCATTTGGCTTTACGAAAACTTCATTGATTATTTTACTCCGAGATTATGAGTAGAATATCTATTAATTTTCTTATGTCATAATTTCCAATCCCCTATTATTTGGATATACTTTTGATACACATAATCACTCCATTGATAATTTCTCAAGTCATCGATATGAATTTGATAAGAGTAATTTTAACTCATTGTGCATTTGTTGAGTTAAACATCCAATTCATTGGTGTTGTTTTTACAAGATTATGTGTGAATGTCCTTTGATTGTTTTACACTGAATATCCAATAATATTTAGTGTATTTATATTTGTCACACATAACTATGTTGTTTATTTATCCTTAACTTAAGTATACGACCTTTATGAGAGATTTCATCCCAATTTACATTCCATTGAGACTTCTTTGTTGTTATACACCAAATCACTTTTATGTGGTGTATATAATGTACTTTGACATTGTATATCATGAATCCCTTTATTCTCATGATATTACTATGTTCTGATAACCTCAATTATTTTTATTCAAGTGTCTCTCTTTTGGATATAAACTCTAACTAAAATACCATTTTTAAATGTTTTAATGACTTATTCTTCTAAATCTTTCTCATTAATGTCCATGTTTCAAAAAAATGTTTTTAAGGATTTATTTATACGAAAATTAAAGTTTTAAAATTAAAACTCCTTTTAAAAGTTTCAATGTGGTATGGGACACTTTGATTCAAAAATCTATTTTTAAACAGCTTCTTGACAAATAGTGTGACTTATAAATGTTTTCAAGAAAAGGGGGATATTTCTCTAAAATAGTTTTGATGGTTATTTTCATCTATGTCAATATCATTCATTATTATCGATTATGGTTAATCTGATACAATACAATCTTCCATATTGTATCGAATGAGTTCTCTTCTACTATGGATGTGTTATTTTTATACCATTCATGGTTTGTGGTTGAAGTATTGACATTTCGTATGCTAGTTTTAATAAGAATGTTTATGTTATGTTTAAACATGTTCATATGAGGAATGCATTGGACTTAGTAAGTGACAGATGGAGCTCGATACAGCTCCTCAATGCATCGGTCGGTCTCATGAGACAAACTAGTGTCTTTGCACAAGGCCTTGGAAAAATCTTATTTGTAGTCTTGGCACGAGGCCTTGGTTATGTGGTTATGATAGTCTGGCATTATGCATTCCATCATTATGAAAGTGGTTGTTGATATTGCATGTGATTGTTAAACTAGTAGAATATCCATGTGAATAAGTAAATGGAATTATTTCATTTTATCTTTGACATATTATGCTGAAGTTTAAGTTTAAAAGGCTTTTGTTTTAGTTATAAATTGCATTAAGTGTTTATGATTTTCTATGAAAGCTTCTGCTATATTGTTATCCTTACTGAGCATCTGAGCTCACCCCTTTCAATGTTTTATTTTTACCAGGATGTGCAGAAGTAATTTATCAATTACATGAAGGGATAGTATGAGGGGATATAAAGACAAGATGTTGTTGTAGTTTTTTTAACTTATGATGTAATGTAAGACTTCTGAATATATCTAGCGTTTCCAAGACTACTAAACTAATCGGTCTTTCAATACTTGATCCTTTGTGATCAGGCCAATGTTATGTAATAATGCATCTACTTTGGGTATCTAGGGTCGGGGCGTTACAGACCTCATTGTAATTGATGCAAAGGCACATTGTTGCATCCTTCTTCTTGTCAAAGAGGATTGGTTCACCCCATGGAGAAGAACTTTGGCATATGAAACTGTTATATTCATTCCCTGTAGATTATTCTTCAACACCTCATGAACTAAAAAAATAATTCTATACAGAGTCTTGGATAATGGTATCACCCTACGTATGAGATTGATTCAAAACTCAAGCTCTCAGCTATGAGTAAGACAAGTCAATTCCTCAAGAAACACATCATTATATTCCCTCAAAATGGTAACATCTTAATATAATACCATGTCCGTAGACTCAATCATACAGGATAGATATTTTTTCCCATAGGGAAATAATATCCATGGTTGAGGTGATGGTACTAATGAAGATTAATACTTATCCTTTCATTTGAAAAGAATCCGCGGAAGATTCTCAATATAGAGAGTGATTTCCTCATCATGGAAATTTATATTGGATCTATATAGGGAATACCAAAAAATTCTCATAATTTCATTTAATTCCTCTAAAGAGAGTATGAAATTGTTTCCAAGAAATTCATTTTGAAAGTTTTGATAGGGGAGGAGTTATATACATGTGATGCAATAATTTCCTCATTTTCCCTTTTCACTAACAAATCTACTTTCAAGATTTTTTAGTGATTGAAAATTTATAATAAACATTTTGTTATAAAGGAATTTGTAGAACAGGAATAAAAATTATGTTTTCTATTATTGAGTAAACAACTTAAGTACCTATCACCAATTCATTTTTAGGATTCACTTAGGCAAAAGTGATCAAAATATATTTCCCCTTCCCCCTTGGAGATTCTTGATTGTCTCCTAAAACATTTGGCTCAGTGTATTGGTTTGAAAAATTACCTTCATCTATGAGGTTTTAATAATAAAGAATACATTGTTGGTTGATCAGAGCTTTCCATTCCTCCGACATTATAGAGGGTTTCTCTTATCGATAATCACTATCTTGATGCCTTTCTTTACCTCTCCTAATGCATTTCCGCATCCCCTTCAGAATGGTTCTGATAATTATATCATTAGAAATACTCTCGTGGTATATTGACCAACTTTTGGTGGGATATTATTTAAAGAGGATGAATGTGAAGAATGAATTGTAAATGAAATGTAATTAAAATATTTAAAATAGTTTGAAATAATTAATATAGTGTTTATTTATTAATAAATTTATCATAGATTATTCTTGGTCAATAGAAATGGAGAAAATGAGCTAGAAGTGGAAAATGAGATATATAATTGATGAAAAAATACCCTCTTCTCGATGTTGCATATTTTATAAATCACTAAATTATATGAATAATTGGATTTTAGTAACTTCATAACATCTTTATATAATATAAGGTTCTAAATACTTGAAATTTGGGATTATTTTTTTCTTTTGTAAGAGAGGGATATGTGCGTTTTGAAGAGGACTGAGAGAGATATTTTTAGTTTACGAGAGTAGTATTTTTAAATTTCAATAATTATTAATTTATTGTATCCATGGTAAAAGATTAAATTTTCATAATTATTTTCATTTTATAAAATATTTTTATAAAATAAAATTATATGATGAGTTTAAAACACTTTGTTATTTGAATTTATTTGTTTTATAAAATGTGTGGAGAAAAATTTTAAAATGATTAATTAATGGGATACATTATACATTAATACATTGTAAAAATAATTTATAGGTTTTTAAAATGAATTTCATGATTAAATTAAATAAATAACATGTTTTTGTTCAATACTAAATCTAAAGTATTGATTAGTTCAATATTAAAAAAATGAATGATGAAATTACAATAGTATGGTCAGGTAGAAAGTGTATTTTTTCTATTCACTTAAAAACTGATATATTTTATGAAATTAAAAAAAATAATCCTTTTAAAAGTTCAACAACATGATTCTAAAAAATATATTATTATTAAAATAATTTTCTGATATGGTTAATTTTAATTACTAACATAAAAAATATGATTATTATTTAATAAATTAAAATATAGTTCATTAATTTTATTAAATATCATTGTTTTTCAACCATGATATTTATTTTAGAGAATTGAAATATTGATATTTCCTAAAATTATTCATGATAAATTTTATTTTTATAATCTTTTTATATTTTGAATCCAAACTACAATTCCAACGGTCATGTTATTATTCCCAACAGTCATGATACAACACTAAATTGTCTTATAACTACTCAAATAAATACATTATTATTATAATAGTTTATTTTCTATCAAAATGATCATGTTACTTCTTATAAATACATCCCCATTCCTACAAAAGTAATTCACTAAACTTAAACCCATGGAACTATATTTTTCTATTTTGAAGTGATGATTAGTTAACTCATATTATCTTTATTTTACAGAGTGTACTTTTTGAGCCTATAAATCTAGAATATAGTAATGATCCAAATTTTATCATTATACATTATAAATTTTCTATTTTTTCCATTTTGGTATATAATATTTATAATTTTTATTTTGTGGACTATTATAATGATCTTCAACAACAGAATAAAGGGTTTTTTTGAGTTTTCCTATGTTTTTTATTTGTTCAATTCAATAAAATATAAAATAACATACATTTAATCATGAAAGAAATATTATTTATATTTTTTGGGTAATTTCATTTTACTCCCATTTATGAATTTCATCGACAAAATTTAAAATCACATTATAATATGAGAATAGATTAGAGATCTTATATTTCATAGTTTTTTCGAGTTCTCATGTCACCTATTCAGATTTAGAGTTCCACCACATCACATTAACATTGTGATTTATACCATTTTATATAAAATTTTCTCTATAATAAAATATCATCACTGAATAATCCTCATAATAGAGTTCATTAACTAGTTGTACCACCTCTAGTTTTATTACATTTTAGGGATCAGTTATATACATCCTCAAGAGAGGTACAAAGAATACATCATGAACATAATCTGAGTTAGGTGTAGGTTCATTCTGATAGTCCAATATTCATATAAAATCCAGGATCTCAATGTGACTAACATACCTAGAGATGATAATTAATTTCATTCCAGACCAAATGACACTCTTCCATGGTCATATTTGACGTAAGCCTTTTTCCCAAACCTCAAATTCCAAATCCGTGTAATGATTTTTAACATGGTTCTTCTGCCAACTCTATAAATAATTTATTTTATTTTTTATGGATTGAAATATTTATTTCATCTCTTTCATATCATCATGTCCAAATATATTCCATTTATCAACATCATCACAACATGTATTTGTTATACATCACTTCCCATATATTTTTTCATATGGATCAATTTAAATACAATATTGGATGATTTTATTATGTGAGAAGCCAAAAAATGTGAGATGTTGATCATATCCTCCACTAAATTAAATTTAGTAGGCTCTCATTATTTCATTGGGAGTCTAAATGGTACATTCTGATATTCCATCAAGTTTGGGTAGACTATTCAGAATAAAAATGAATTTAGTATTCTAATCATGTTAAAGACTATTCATAAATTTAGAGGTGAAACATCGATCATGATTATAACATATCAAAATTTGTTCCCCATGAATCATATTTACATAATTTATGTATATGTAATAGAATGTTTTTCAATAGATAACTAATCCAAAATAATGACGAATTGGAATGTATTATTCATTCAATCCACCACAAACTACATAACATTTCTTGAAATATATGTTTTTAGAAGACAAGTGGAAAATTATATGGATATTTTTCCCATTTATATATTTTTTTAGGGGAAATTTTTCCATCCCCTTGGAAATATATCTCTCTAAAAAAAGGATGTCATGCCGTGCACATTGAGGTTTAGTTTGAAATCTCCCTCTTACTGATTTTACATTAGAGTTTCCCTCATAGATCAAAGTACATCATGGTATATACATGATTTATAGAGATTGATGAGCTATGACCATGATCTAATAGATCATTAATTATAATATATTGGGGAAGAAAAAAATCATTTTTATTAGATAGTTACATGAATTTTATCAATATGCAATTCATTATAATTTCATTCCTTTACAACAATTTCCTTTTTTTTATTCAATAAATCATCCCTTTGTTCCTCCTTGATTGTCATTTCCATTGATGGTTGGGAATAAAAATTTGGGAAGGTAGGAAAAATTCTATTCCATTATGATTTCTATATCCATACACACATATCAATGATTATATATCCTTACACAATCTACACCATGAAGAGTTTACTATATTCTTTTCTGGTAGGGGAATCAACTACCTTATCCGCCATTATAGGATAGTAAAGTATAGTGAAATCAAAGTCATTTGATAGAATTAACCATCTTAATTATTTTTTGTTTATCTATTTAGGTTTTAACACAATATTTAGACTCTTATTATTTGTATAAGTGACACACTTCTCACAATATAGGTAGTTCCTCCAAATATTTATTATTAATATAACATTAAAGAACTCTAGATTATGCATTGGGCAGTTATCTTAAAATATCTTCTACTGTCTCGATGCATCAGTTATCACTTTTTTATTTTTCATGATTATAATGACATATAAATTCCTGGTTTCATCACTATATTTCAAAAACACATCCAAAAAATAAGGTATGGTGAGTATAATGAAAATGATTTTCCACTCCTTGATATCCTTAAATATTTTGTCACATTATACCATCCAAACATACAACATCACTTTCTTTGTCAGTATAATAAGTCTCCTAGAAAGCTATGATAAATTTCCCACAAATAATTTTTTCTACAATTCTAATCAAAGAAAACATAGAATTTATATGACCCATCATGGTATATTTCATTCCACGATTTCATTTGTCTCTAATGCGTCATTATAAATTCTATCACTTTTGATCTTGTTCTAAAGAATGCCACTTGTTGTATCTAGAAGTCTCACTTACCGAACATATCATAAAATGTATCCTTTAATAAAGTATCTTGAATATTTGTTATATTCTCATCATTTTCAACATTTATCTTGGAATAAATTATTTTATAATTAATTAATATATCCCACAAAATTCCAATTCAAATTCTAAATACTTTATTCATTAATCCCAGGAAGAGTTCCACGTAAATAGAAATATCTAAGATTATCATAATGAATTATTTTTTTCTATTTCATATACAGTATTTTATATTTTAAATATTATCTTACATCGCCTTTAGTTGATTATGTAGAGAATAAATATACCACTTCCAGATGTACTAGGATCCTCGAAGTTCATTGAATAATTCATCTATCCTTGTCTCGGGATACATGTTATTTATGGTGATCCTATTATGTTATTTTCTTATTCACAACCACATTGATCCATCATTTTCCCAGAAAATAGAACCAGTTCACCACAAGGTGATACAATAGGGTTTATTAATTTTTTTTCCATATATTATTCATACTAGTTTATTAATTTCTCTAGTTTAATAAGGATATCCCATAATGGATTTTGGAGATAGGAGTAGTTATGGGTATGAGTTTTATTGATAACTTGGCCAAATAATGTGGGGTAAGGTTGAATACTATTCTAAAAAAAGTTACTATATTTATTCATAATGGAATTCTCTTCAGTATTTTTTTCCTATGAAAAAACCCCTTTGGGAATTATATTCTTCTTTATTGGGTATCAATACCCATATCATTAAGGTATTTTCTGAATGATATTAATGATATTCCTCTGCATTGTATAGAATCATGGGTTTTTTAACATATAAATATGTTTCCTTTTCGAAAAATTTTATTTGATATATATATATATATAATGAAATTTAGTCCATGCCCATTATAGATTAAAATTCAACCAGGGAAAGAATTATGAGATTCAGTAGAAGAATATTCCCTTGTATGCTAATAGGAAGAGAGTTCAATGTATGGGTTTTAATGATTGTTCGACTAGGTGTCTTTATTAATATATATAATTTAAGGTATAATTGATTTCATAGAAAAGTTCTATAAAGATGTAGGATATAAATGAATAAATATAACAAGAATCAAAGAAATCATTAGTAATTATTGATTATAATTAATGTTTATCTTATATAACGTCATTTTCATGATCCTCCTTAGTGTTGGTGGTGGTATATGATTTACCTTCCTCTATATGTTATAGTGGTTACAAAATTGATGACCTTGAATGAACCTTGGATAATTTATATGAGTTTTATTGTTCTTGTGATCATTATATTTGTAAAATTGAACCATTAGTTGTGTATTGGGAGGTTCCTACAATCACACCCATAAAATTGATTGGATTCGTCATGTATCATAAACATTAATGAATTTTGTGGACTTATATCTTACACATAAATCATATACTTTTACATTTTACTTAATTTGGATGATTCTTCTTCTCATATCACAGACAAGAAGGTGGTGGGGTCTTCCTTTCTCCATTATTATTAAATCCTCAATATTAAAACTAAATTATTCTATTCCAATTTCCATATCCATGGGACCATTCTTAAATATCCATATTTCCATTTATAACACATTTAACCACTTCATTATAACAAAAATTGACTTTAATATCTAGATTCTTTTGGTGATTTGGTTTTAATTTAGAAATGAATCTATATATTTCTTTGCGAGTTCTAATAACAAAATTTGATTATTATCTTGAAATCCATGTCAAATTTTCCATATAAGTATTGATAACATCACTCTACTTTTTATTATTATCCAAAATTATCTCCCAATATTTTTAGGGAGATTCAATGGATATTATAGTTTTGTTTTTTATATTCTTCCCACTCAATTACTTCAATTTCATCCTTCATATTTCTTTTCTTTATCAATCCCCACATTTGAAGAGAATCACTATATAAATTATAGATGAAAAGATTAAATTTATTTTTATCAGAGTGGTGGATCCTAGAAATTATCTCTTCTGTAGATTTAACCCACTGTTTTTCTACAAACAAATTAGAAGATCTGAAAATCATTGATGTTTGTTTCCTAAAAATGGCTCAATGGTTAGTTTCTCCTTCATGGATGAAGGCATACATTCCACATGGATATGGTCATTGTTCGTATCTGGATATATCTATGTAATAACTATCATGATGTTTTGAACTCCATCTACCATTTTATAGGTAACCTTATATGGACCATCATTGAATTTCCCCTCGAACAAGTTTTATATCATCTTTATCTTGGATCCCATCATTTTAAAAAATAGAAATGGTTTGAAAAATTCATATGTTATGTAATCATGGATAAAGAAATTATTTTATTAAGTATATCAATTCTTATTTTATATATTAAAGTATCCATATGTTTTTATCTTTTATTATGTGATGAATTATGATTATTTTAAATTAGTCTATTTCTAACATGAATAGAAAAAAAATTCGGGTTATATATCTATTTTAATGGTTTCATTAGATATTTTCATTGAAATATTAATTCCCCCATGAGTTAAAACCCATGTTTTCAGTAGGCCGTCATTATCATTAAACCCGTATAAGATGAGTAAATACCCAATGATCCCTTTCAAATATATAACCCATAGGTACATCTATTTTAGTTCCACATCCATATTATGTACCCTTATAGATATTTAGTTTCTCAAAAAAATACATGCTTTCATGAATTATTAAATATTAGTATGTTTAAATATTCATATAATTGTCCTCATGTTATTATAGTAAGGTTTCCTATACATTATTTCTAAATTTACTAAATACTCCATATTACCTACTATAGAGACCCAATGTTTTCATAATAGACTCTTAAATAAATTTTAAGATAAATAAAATAATATAAAAACATTCTAGGATAAGATGGATAAGTTTCATAGGAAATTTAGGATCATAAATCACATGAACATAGTTAAACATAAACATTACATACATCCTTCTACAAAAACATCTTAAAGCACTCATATCCTCCAATGTACATGTATTTAATAGAGTACCTATATAAATGAATGTTGTGAGATAAAATCATTATAAGGGGAGGGATAACATATATGAAAGGGGTGAAATGAACCAGTGGTGCATGGTGACCATAATCAACATCAATATATGATAAGTGTGGGGTAACAATCATAAGATTCAACGAATCATTATATGAACACTTCTATTGATGAATGTAAATAGTTAACATAGTGGTCAAATACCACACATAGTTGTGAATAAAGATAAAATCATGAACAGACATAAAATATAGTAATTATTCATAACATCATAAATGTGGACAAATATGGGGTCATATTAATGAATTTTACACATAAAATCAGGATATATATCACATTAATCAATTAATTGGAGTCTTATATAACTTTTTTCCAACCATTAAATCATTAAAATGTCAAAATCACACATGCCACGTGAAAATAGAACAAATATCAATCATTTTCATGAAATAAAAACATGGAAAGGAATTTGTTTCATAAAGGCTTCATAATGCATAATTTCATGAATAACCATTGGATTTTCCAATTGAATATATGAAAAAATATTTTTTGCTACAACATCATCATCATTAATGAGTGGATAATAAAAAACATCAGATGAAGCAATGTAATGATCTAAAGATTAATGTCCCACTAAAAAGAAATTGTAAATCTCTTAAAACATTTATGGGAAAAATATATTTATATATATATCTTTGTGTGTGTCTGTGTGTGTCCCGAGAAAGAAAATACAAATAATTTTGAAATTTTATTTTAAGGAAATAGTAGAAACCTTTATAATTAATAATGTCAAAATATTATATAACCCAAAAGGGGGTTATGTTCTATAATCCTTGTAACATAAATCTATATGTATGTAATAACTTCTCCTCCTCCTACAAAATACTTGAATTATTATTAAAATAATGGATCAAAATTGAATAATTTTATATTTTTTAACTATTTTTACATTAAATAATTGGATAATATTTCCTAATTTCTATTGTTAATTCTGAAACAATTTTAAATAATATTTTCCATAAAATATCATTTCTTCTTTTGATTTAATAATATTTCATTATTAATATTTATAAATAATTTAATATTAAATCCAAAATGATATCAAAAAATATATTTATAAATTTAATTATGATAAATAATTTTCAATAATCAACTATACTGGTTGTTATAATTATAATGTTGGAATCATCCTCTAGGGGGTTAATTGACCATTGAACATGCATTGTGAAAAAGGAAGAATGTGAAGTATAAATTATAAATAAATCATAAATATAAATATTAAAATACTTAAAAATCATTAATACAATGTTAATATACACATCAATTAATCTAATAATATTTTGGATTAAATGGAATAGTTAAAAGTGGATAAGAAAAGGTAAATTAGATTCAAATTTGATGAAAACATGCCATCTTCTCGGTATTTATTCCATCATATGACATTAATATCATTAAATTATTGTATTTACCTTCTCCCTAAACATACTTAAGTATTATAAGGTGGTTAATAGAGAGAGATTTGGTATATTTTCCTCTTTAGTATGTGAGGGTGATGTAGATTTCCAAGGGGAAAATCATATGGTTTTTTAGGTGATGAGAGTGAGATTTTTGAGTTATAACAATGAATAAATTATTATAGCCAAGGTAAACCATTAAATGGTAATATTTAAAAATTAAATGGTTTATTTGAATAAAATTACATAATATTTATAATTTAAAACCCTTTTTAATTATAATTATATGTTTTAATAAAAAGAAAATGAGGAAATTTAAAAACAAAATATTCTATGGGAGACATGAATGTTAGACATTATAAAATATGTTCAAGATATTGAAATTAAATTTCATGAATATTTTTTCTTATTAATCATGGTTTTCAAAATCCAAAACGAATAGAATTTATTAGGTCGTTATTATATATTGAATGATGTACTTAAGACACTTAGGTAATGTAAAAATTATATTTTAATTATGCCCTTAAATAAAAAAAATTTCAGGAAATTACAAAAAACCCTAAAAATATTCATCATGAAGATTCTATTAAAATTTACTTTTTGCCAAAATAATTTAATAACAGATGTTAGTCTAAATAATAAAGATGGAAAATATGATTTTTATAAAATAAATTAAAATATAGCTTAAAGAAGGTTCTTTTATTATATTCCTATTTTTAGAGATGATTTATATTTCAACTAATTATATAATTTCATTTTTATTTAATTAATTATAATTAATATTATTTATATTTTATTTTATTATATTGATGCTAAATTACACTTTCAATTGTTTCATTACTATTGAAATGATAAGGTTATTAATCTTAATAGATGGATTACTAGTCCTACGGTCACATTAATATTCCAAATTTCACATTACTATTCCAATAGTAATATTTTGTCAAACATGGAAATTTTCATTCCTTCATAGATTATTCACTGCACTTCCTCTTATGTTTCTATATTTTCAATTTCTAATTTTTTTATTTTTTTCTAATATTTCATTTCATTTCAATAGTTTTTTTGTGAGAGCAATGATTCTAGAAGATAGGGATGTTCCAAAATTTCTTGATTCTGATTTTTAAATTTTTAATCTTTTATCTCATCATAATATGTTCAATTTTTTCGGTTTATATATAAACTATTCAAAAAAATCATCAAAGAATTAATGTGTTGTCATTTTTTCTTTGTTTTTTATGTATAATACTATATAGTAAAATATATCACACATTTGTTCAAGAAAAAAATAATTTTTAATTCCATAGCCATTACAGTCATATTCTATGTTATGGGTTGAAGAGATATTTTTTGGCACTACTATTTCTAAAGCAGAATAAAATTGTTATGGTTTTTCATTATGGTTTGAATCATTATTTGTTTAAATAGAAGATATTAAATTTTAGAATTTTCGATTCCCTGTGATTATAGAACATATTATCAATGTTTATTTGGACACACTATGGGGTGGATAAAATAATAATCAATAATATTGTGAGGACCCATTATTTTCCTTTTCAATGTTTTTAGATCATCCTTGATCAACCATAACGAGGAATGGTTTATCGAACTATGTCGTGGTTTGATTTATCATCACTTTAGTAAAAATTGAAATGTTACTAACTTATTATATTTTGTTATTACTCCACGAAGAAGACCCTTTGTTATAGTGGGAGCATGTTAGGTGTTTTTTACTATTCCTTATTAGACCATTGGTTTTTTTTTCAGTAAGACTGAACCCAAATGATATAAGTCGCTCTTGTTCTATTTTTTCCATCTATTTTCCAATTACTACTTATCAGAGATCTAGGGTTATAATTTATTGTATCTTGATAATTAATAATGTATTTGACGTATTTGAATGCTAGATACATTAAAATATTACCAGGAAAATATGGGACATTGAGAACTAGGATTCATCCTTAAATGAGGTCCAAATCTAGAAATTATTTGTTGTAGATTATTCCATAAATATATTTATTATTACTATTGATAATATGGGAATATAATTATTTAGTTTTACTTTAATATATTTAAAATATTTATCAATTTAAAAATAAAATATTATTTGGGGTTTTTTAAAAATAATTTTTGATATGTGGTCCATTGATTTTATATTCATGTTATTTTTGAAATATATTATTATAATTAAAATATATAAAAATGAGAATATGTATGTATAAAATATATTTAATGATGTAATGTGGTTGGAGTAGTTTGATTAAAAATATTTTTTATAAAATGGATATATTTATATAATGATTGAAATAATGTGTTAAATATGGTGAATGTAATATGGAATGTATTATGAAATGAAATGGAATTATGAAAATTTTGAAATAAATTGTTAATATAGTAATTAAAACTAATTGTAACTATAAATTGTTCAATATATTGAATGATAAATATTTAATCACCATAATTATAGAATTATATATTTATTATTAAAGGATTAATTTTACATTAATTGATGATGCATATTTGTTTAATAAGGTTGATTATTGTAATATGATGGATATAAAAACATTGATATGATATGTAGAACTGATTTTTGGGTTATGTGTGTTTTTGGCGCGGAAAAAATTCTTCCCACTCAGTGAGAGGACTCAAGGATGTGGTAGAGTGAATCAACACTCCAAAGGGGCCTAAGTCCATCTAAGCCATCCCAAATTCCTGGTGATATTCCGACACCATCCCGCAGCTCTTCCACGACATCATCGGCCTCCGTGGCCTGCTCTTCGGTTGCAATTTTGAAGGGCCTCTTCTCACCATTGAACACACTTTGCAAGGCCGATGCTGGTTGGCCGAGTGGCTCCTCTACATGGTATCAATAACCTCTATGGTAGGTTCTATGACCCTCACTGACGGTGGTTTCCTATAAATAGAAGTCTCACCCACCCCTGCTTCCAAACCATTTTTACATTTCCCTCTCAACATCTGAGATCCCATTTCACACTGACCCTCGTGAAACCCTTATATGGGTTTTCAATGGTACTTGGCCTTGGTGACTTGTACCTCTTTGTATTCCTTCAATCTTCCACCTATGGTTGATAATCCCTTTGTAAAGGAATATGTCCTTCATAGAGGAAGGGTCTCCTTCGGGGTTCTCAATGATTTGTGAAGCATATATCCTTCTTGAAGCTATCTCAAAATAAAAAGTTGTTTGATATATCGAATATCTACTCTATTAAAGATTCCCATTCATGAAGACCCTATTTTTCATGATCCCATCTTCTTTAAAAATCCATTTCTCATAGCGAGGGTCATACTCTTCATGAAACATCTATCCTTTGTGAAACCTATCATCTTCACAAAGAACCTATTTTGATGACATCATGCTTTACACTCCTCTTTCACATACGGACCACTCAGCTCGTGTGATGTGATTTCATGGTCCCTTTAGTGGTGCATCATATTGTGTTTCATTGCATCGTGCTTTATTTCATAGGCATGCTTACTACTACTGCTTCTTTGCATAGCCACGCTAATCTAAGACCCTCAATGGGTCACTCCATTACCCCTTCTCTACACGGTAATTATGGTACATTCCCTTTACCAAGTGTTAATGTGTGCTGATTATTTATGTCATAGGGGTGGGGATTGAATCCATGTCATCTGAGCTACAGGATGTTAAACTTCCAAAACCATCTTCCCTAGCACATAGCGTTAAACTGTAGCTGCAAACTATTCAATATACATAGGGTGCCCCACCTCAGATATTTTCCACGCCCACTGGTCTCCATATGAGTGAGATCTTCCTCTCACGGAATAAGATCCTCTTTTCATGGAATGACATCTGTCTGTAGTGCAGGGAAACCATCTTGGTGTAACCCCCATGAATTTGTTGTGGGATGTCACATCCTTGCTCCTCCTTTCTTCTTCTATGAGAAAATTCATGAGGATTGATGAAATCTTGGACCTACTTTACCTCGTCCCTCTCCCTTTTGGATTTATCACCATTGGGCCCACGTCCTGGGATGATTCTCAATCACCATCTCCCTGGGCCATTTACCTAGTGTAATCCTCTGTTTCCTATTCAGTCTTCTAGAAATAAATAATCCCCACTCTATTCCTCATGACACACCTTTCACGACGTTATCGTCAGGTTTTGTTGCCTCTTGTTTCTCACACCGAGCCTGACTCACATGGGCTTAGAGTAAGAATGAACCATGACATCCTCCGAGGATGCCATAGTGTGTAAACCCCCATTTCCCACATGTATCGAACATCATGGACTTTGATCCTTGCCCTTCCCATGAAAGTTATGTAGAAAGACTCCCTGAGGATCAATACTGTCATCTATCTATCCCAACCACTTCATGTCGGTTCACCCTCTTCGTAAATGATGTTAAACTATATGCCCCCTTTCAACTCTCATGTTGTTAAGCTGTATGAATTTGAACTATGCAGGTTTTTATCCCAATCTCCAAGACTGTGTATGTAAGATTTCTCCCTAATGTTCAATCCCAAATACTGGTAAACTTATTCAAACTACATGGGTTTAATCACTATCTCTTAGACAGGGTATGTAGGAATCTTGCCTATGGTTCAACCTAAAGCACTGGTAAACTTCGAGGTCACCTTTTATGGGAGACACATCCTTTTCCATCCCTTTTTGGTGTTAGAACAACTCTTGGGCCACATACCACACATAATCCCCATCATGTCATCAGGTCATTGTCCCTTGTATACACCCTGATTCCCTACCACAACCTGAACTATGTGGGCTTTGATTCCCTTCCACAGGTATACGTAGGATGCCTACCTGAGGCTTCATCCCATCACCCACATCAAATCCTAGCCTCTCCCTTGAGCCTTTGTGTTTCAGGAAGCACATTCCCCAACACAAAGGTTCTACTTCCTTTGGGTCCCATCTATGCACCCATTTTCATGGGACACCTCCTCATGTGTCATGTCAACCCTGAAAACCATGTTTAAATTGATTCCCTGCCCTAGGGATACGCAGGGTTCGTCTATGATGTACATTACCAACACTACCATCAACTTCACAGCGGTTTCATCTCATTCCCCATCAACTTAATTCAACCCTCCATCATCCATCCTTATTATTACACAAGCATCCATACCCCGATGGAGTCATTCCATCCACCTAGGCAGCTAACCAATCATATTCCCTGCATAATCCATAACCATCCAACCAATAGGTTCGCTCTTATGATGGGTCTCTATCTATGAATAGGCCCCCATCATATATATGGGATGAACCCCGATTCATTACCCCTTATAACTATGTGTGTTTTGATCTCTTTATCCCACGAAGGATACCTAGAAAACCTCCTTAAGGATCAATCCCAACCAATAGAAAACCTTGTTGTCACCCAAGCTAGGCTGCACTTCCCCCGATCCTCCCCTAGTGGTGTCCAAATCAGTTTTCATAGTGTGACATCTTTCCTCTATAGGACACCATCTCGGGTCCTACCTCACTGAGCTTTCTGATCCACCATCCAGTAAACCTTCCAATTCACTATTATTGGGGATGTACCGATTTGATCAACTCCTATTACTGTTCTAATCAGTCTAGCCCATCAATTTTAGACATTAAACTCACGGACTGACCTGTGTCAATCATGAGAATATTCAGAAAACCATAGGGACATGCCTATGAAAAATAACTCCATGCACTCGACATGGGAATCCTCAGGATTCCATGACCTTTATAATCCCTATCCTAATGGGAAGAAATCAAGATGAGTCAGTATTTCAGGGTCCAGACTCACCACCAATGTCAAACATGACTACTCCCCTGATCAAAGGTTGTTTCCTTGACTTGACCCCATGGAATGTCCTAACAGAATCAGTGTAATTAACTAGCATCAACTATGATATGGCCCTGGGGAAGAAATTCTTGAACAATGTATGATTTATTAAGGGAGACCTAGACTAGGCGTCAAATTCCTAGTAGTAATTCACAGAAGGAGGAGCTAACATCCCATCATTCCATTTCGATCAAGGTGAAAACATCCTTGAATAAGCTATGGATGTCACCAGCCTCTAGAATGTGGGAATGCGGGAAACAATTAGCGCATCCCCACATACATATGTGTGCCCCAGGGAATGTGTCGGAAATAGAAATGGTGAAACCAACAGGAATATTCTCCTCAATGCAGAGAGTAGTAGTGTTTGAGGCATCAATGGATATGTTTTCCATCAGATCCAGTTAATCGACACTAGTTCCAAACATTAAAATATTGTTCCCAACATGAAATTCAACAGATATTGGGGTTGTTAAATTTTGTGTATCCTGGTATGCGACGTTGTTAACCTGGATCCTTCTTAAAAATCATGGGTGATGGAATAGCCCTGGGTCACATGACTTCACTTTCCTCCTTTCAGCACTAATGTTTGAATCTTCCTACATTGAAGGTCCTAAGATTCCGTGTCATGAAATAAATCACCACCCACCCACCAACGTATCGGCTCATGAAACACCAACGTGATAATCTCTCACAGCCCCATCTCTTCTACGACGTCCTGTACATCTACAGATGTTTGGAACCCATTCCCCTTCTCACAATTTAAACTCATTTATAAGAGGGTGATCAATGACCATGTCTGAAGATATGATGAATAAGGGAATATCCTTATGACATTGGGGTCCCGATGACAGCAAAGACACCCCATATTAACAGGGTTGTCATGTCATGGCACGCCAGGTACCACCAGTTTCCCTGCAGACATTTCGTTCCCAACTTAGGGCTCCCATGTGCCCGAATGGGTCATCTGACTAATGACCTTCCCCATAGGCCACCAAATGTACTTTATTGTGTGATTTTTCCTCACTCACACACACCCTGGGAAACATCCCAGATGGTCACTCATCTTGATCACTACTCCGAGACAAGTACGCTTATCTATGGAGTTATAATCAAGTAGGCCCCTAAAAAGTTAGGTTCACTATGATGACATGAGTCATATCATTTAGTCTGTTAACCCTTTATCATTATGGGGTGTTACAATCACCCCCCTTTAGAGAAAAATGTCATCGTTATGGTCCCCACATCACAACCCAGGTAGTGCACCGCACTTACGATAAGGTACCACCTCTGATACCATATTTGACAACTGGGTCCCAATGAGAGCACAAACACCCCGCCATAATAGGGTCATCAGGTCCTGGCCAGCCAGGCACCACCAGTAACCCTGCAGACACATAGTCCTTGCCCTGGGTCCCACCCATGTGCCTGAACGGGTCATTAACTAAGGACAGTCCTCACAGGACAACACATGTCCATTCTAGTGTCCTTTTTCCTCACATAAAAACACATTGGAAAACTTTCGAGAAGGTAACCCATCCTGATCACTACTCTAGGAAAAGCATGCTTAACTATGGAGTTATAATCAGGTACTCCTCAAAATGAATGTTAACCTTGTTGACATGAGTGATATCATTTATGCATTTAACACATTATCATTCTTTGGTATAACAATCCCAACATGGGATATGATTTGATAGAACCTAAAGGCTTCTATGCCTCAACATCGCCATGTCCCCCAATGTCTTCATAGGGAACTAGTAATCCCCACTCCAATCAATAACCATTTCGAGAGCCTTGGCTCAGATTTCTTTGATGACTAGATCCCTTACTATAATGAGATGAGGCAAGTCTAGGACAACTCAAATATGATCCTGTCCATGGGGCCACTAAAGAGGGATCTTAGCAGGTTGTTTTAGGGCTACCAGATAGTCCCATTAGCTGAATATATGGAGAGTTATACACCTGATCCCTTCGGCCCAGTCCGATTAACCCAATGCTAATATCTGGTGTAAGCTGTAGAGGGCACCTGCTAGGGGGCATCATCACCAACTGCTACAGTGGAATGTGCCACCACCGATGCATACTTTCAAGGCACTATTTATACTCAACAGGGGAATATATACGCCTGACACGGATTGGCATCCCAACCACCCCACGAGCATGTTAGGATGGCTTTTTTGGTCGTCAACAGTTGTAGATTCTATCGTGGGAAAACCTGCGGAGGTCCTCCATGTGCCACCCCCAATGAGAGTGTCATTCCACCTTGCTCTAAAGCATGGCATGGAGGTCCTCTCCGTTTCCGTCACTAGTCTAAGAGAATGCCCTCCCCGCCACACTGACATCCAGCATGAACGTTTCTTTTTCACTCGTGATTCCAGGTATACAGTCATTCCTTATATTGCAAGTAACCAATTCAAATGTCCTCCTCGCCTGGTCAACCATTAACTTGGGGGTCTTCCCCATGTTCATACAAAAACCAATGAAGGACCACCATATCCAATAAATTAGAGTAGTAGAGGTCTGACTCACTTCATTAGCATCCAATGTGGAGGTCTTCCCCGTGTTCAGTATGACTAGTACGAAGGACACCCTTGTGTTGTCACTGCCAAGGGGAACAAACATGGAAGTGTTTCCCATGCTCTGACCAAATCTATCATAGATCCTTCCCTATATAAGATTTATCATGGAGGTCCCCTATACATTCCAACTAGTTAACACAGAGGTCGTCAATGTGTTCCTTTTGATAGTTTTCTAGGGGCCCCTCACACCCCGACTCACCCAAGAAGATGTCCTCTCCACCACAATATTAGTTTAGTCAAAGGACCTCCTCTTATATAAAACCTACCCTATCTTGATGAAAAATCATGGGGTAGTAGGGTGGGTCACCACAACCAAAGGATAAGTAATAAGAAGTTTTAGACAATTATTAAACACATCTGCTTTTCAGACTCCATGGAGGAGTGTGATTCAATAATGGAACCCTCACCATGATACTCTGTGCTGGGGGAAAAGGAAACAACAAGGCATATAAGACTCATCCTTTTAGAATGAGAGGTCCACCAGATACCCAAAAAACTCTAATTATACATCTAATATGAGGAATATTTTTCTTCTTTCCTGGGTCTGACCATGAAATCCTCTAAATCATCAACATGATAATTTTCTAGCTCAACAACAAATCACAGAGAGTTGTTCTGAGGACTAATAGGGGATGAGCAACAACATTACCCAAAATCAGTAACTGCAGCCCCTATGTGGAAATATGTGGTCCCTAGTCTGCTTTATAGAGATGTGGTGGTGTAGTTGATGCATTGGTCAGAGGACAACCCAAGACGCGGCAGTTTGTCAGCTCGCTCATTTTATTCTCCACCATCCAGTCTATCGTCTCAGTGGACTACTATAGTTCTATTACTGGTCCCTTAGACACCCCCAGTTGATGAATGGGGTGAACATGGGATGGATCGATTGTTTGAGCTGAGGACCTTGTATGAAATCCTTGTAGAAGGCCATATCCTGAAGATGTTCTAGCCAGTTACAACCACACATTTCAGTAAACTGGAATTTCTTAACCAGAAGGAGGTCACATGATTTTTTCCAAACACCATGAGTGACACACTTATATCTCAATCTTGGATGGGTGTCTTACCCCAATAGTCATGAATACTTTGAATATATTGGCCATAAATTCCATATGCTCGACTTGGCAGCGCTCCCTATAGTGCAACACCCTGAGTTTCCCTGTCACCATATGACCTTATATCATCGGTGCATTCAAAGCTTTGAAGTGCTCTATAGTATTATTAAGGAGGCTTCCACCCATGTTCAGATCCAAGGATGGGGACCGAATGCAAACCATCATTTCTATTCTATCTGGCACTCTCCTGACACTCCAAGTGATAATAGGGATAGACTTTCAGGTACAGTTACGATTAACATGGTCGAACTATAAAAAGGAGAGAACGAGCTAGATATCCTTAAAGATAACATACCCCCTAGGGGGTGACACACCTATTGGATTCATTGGGAAGGGTTAATCACTGGAAGAGAAATTATTGAACCTTCCTTCACCATTAGAGTGATTATCCCTCTATTAGAATCCCAATAAGGGAAAAGAGAATATTTGGATCATCAAACCTGCTGACTTGTGTGGCTCAGTGAATAAGACTGAAGATCATCCCAAAAAGGCTTTGTTGCAACAATAGCTCAATGGAAAAAAAATATGATCGATGACCTCCTTTTTGTGTATGCTCTAGAATATCGACCACAATATGGTAATCTTCAACAAGGGTAGCAGGGGCTGGTATACCCTCCCCCGAGCTAGTTTTTTCTGGGTGACATTAACCACCCATCCCATATAGACAGGGTATAAGATAGAGGTTATGGTAATTTGAGTGATATTCATCAACAATTCCACTTGAGCTATGTGAAAACCTTCAGGATCCAACTCTGGTTCCCCTAGATGCTCCACAGGTTGTTCCCCTGGTAGTCACACAGGTCATCCCACCAACCGCTCCACAAGCCACTGAGCCTTCTAATCACATTTAAGAACATTCAAATGATCTGGTTGTCAGGGATACTCTTCTAGATATGAATCCCTACCTAGATAATCCAATGGTAGTGCTCATTACCTTCCTCGAGGATTTGAAAACTAGACTGGTGTAAATTCTTCCCGATGGAAAGCCATATTCGGCATGGGTGGATGATATGCCCAAATCCATTGATTTATGAAACCCTTAATTTTCCCCCATTAATGGAATTGTTGATCCACTATATCATCCAAAAAAATCTATCTCATGGTGTGAACCCATGCTGTGAACTCCATCATAGAAGGAGGCCACCAAACTCTGATGTTTCATACAATCATTGGAAGGGCCCACATTTGTCTCATACAACCAGCAACCATTTGTTTAGTAGCTGGAATGGTGGATCCTCATTGGTAGTTTCTCTACCATTTTCCTTCCACCACCCAGGAGACAAGTATATTTTACCTCTTCATGTGCAAATATAGGCCTGATGAGCACATCGAAGACTTCGTCTCCCAGAAGAAAGGCCTCACGTAGTCCCTTGATATGACGCTGATTCAGCAAAAGAACCTAACAATGTGTGTTTAAATTTTCACATCAGAATGGGTCCCATATCTCATCAAATAGAACCAACTAGGGATATTTCATGATTTATCTGAAAAATCTCAACATCTAGAGGAAGTCGTGCATGCATGCTTGTTGCCTCATGTAGTTCCCGTGAGAAGAGTGCTATGGTCAAGACCACCGCAGCAGCAAAAATAGAATCCCCAAGGTTGTTGGAGTTACTACTAGTGGAGCCACATCTAGTGATTCACAATGTTCTGCCAAGTAAATCGTATCTTCCTTACATGTAGCGCCCACTTCGGAATTGGCAAGCTTCTCAGCATAACGCGCCGCCACCACGTAGGTGAGGTAATCAGGGTTTTCCTCTTCAATATGAAACTCCAACCCCCTGTTAATGCCATAATCCTAGACCCCCCTTCCACAATAGATGAAACCATACCTACTCATTTAATGAGTCTCATGTACCTTATTATTTCTAATGTGACTTGGGCCAAGGAATTGTATGGTTGCCGGAATGTAGAAAGCCCAAAGAGGCAGATCTCACAGATCACCCCAATTGTTTCCCCTATCATTGGATCATGGGTATCACCCTCAAGTAGATCTATGTGTTTAAATATTGTATTGAAGACCATGTTGATAACAACAAATTCATGTTATGTCCATCCCCAAAACATGTGGCATGTTGATTCATAAAGCTTGATAGCGATAGTGACATCGATGGGGAGTGGCAACAGGTTCCTATGAAAAGATCTCAAAAATAAGACAACTGGATAGATTTTAAAGAAATCATCGATCCCCATGGTATTATCCATACATTTTTTAATCAACATGAACCTTTAGAAGTAACCACGCAACCCGCATTCACTACTTCTAAGTCAACACCATTTTCATTGTCACCCTGGAACGGAATGAATCAACGATGCAGGGAAAAAAAGTCCCCCACTGATGCCATCATCATCCCTTACTCTCAGCAATTTCTTGCACCAAAATCATTCCAGTGATGGAGGATTAATCACATGATGACCAAGGGTATGCTTTGTTTAACACCGTGGAGCTGGTAAACCCCCATGTGGTACTCGATGACGAAGAGCACCAGATGGATCATCCCAACATCCCTATCCAACACCAGCATCGACAGAGCCATGGTTATATGAGTTTCTAGGATGCATTGGTCTGTGATTCCAGCCAAGCTACGCATTCCAATAAAACCAAATAGTATTCCCAGTGTAGAGTTCTTCATCCTCTTCCTTCTAATGTTTTTTCACCAGATCCACCTCCACTATCGTTTGTACTTCTTGATTAGGCAGATCCACCACAGTCATGCGATGATCAACCGCTTTTTGTTGTGAATCAGTCTCAGTAATCTTTCCATTATCTGGTAGTTGATCCACACATTTCAACTAGTTTATAGTGGGGAAATTCCCAGCACCATTCGGCCTGTGGTTCAATTAAAATTTCTTTTCATACCTCTTGTCACAGAATTACCTCTTGTCAATAGAAGGCCATGATTGGAATTGAAATATTATATTCATAAGCATCTTCCCAAAATTCATGTGATGCCATTTATCTTTGAGGCTCTTCTTCTATCATTAGATATGTGTGAATCCCATTCTCAGGATATAAGAATCCCCATTTAGATTGAGCTAGAGGAAGAATCCATTGAATCCTTCCATGTTGTAGCAGTCGAGCATGCAGAATATCAAAAATTTATTTCATTCTTTTGAGAATGTGGAATTTCTCCCATACAAGGGATCATCCTCCATTTATACATGCCTAGAAAATTCAATGGCATGGTGGTTCACCATTATACAATAAACCGAGGTCCATGGATAGACCTTATCCAAACTCAGACACTCCAAAAGATGGGGTTGTACGAGGATAATATAAGTCCCTCTGAGGTGAAAATTCAAGGTTATGATAGGTCAAAACATAGACCAGTTGGAATCATTTTCTTGAAGACCCAATTTGGTTTCCTTTTTTCCATCACTGAGTTCATGGTTATCTCAAAAGACACATCTTACAATGAGTTGATGGTTAGTCAATGGATCCACTTGCACAATGTGATCCCTTATTCATATCACCAATGATATATGTACTCCCTTAATGGTCGAGTAGGCATACTCCAAGGTGATGTGTTTTCCTATTTCTATTCTAATGCCTGCTACTAGGATTATTACTATTACAAGAGTATGGACATGAAGATTCTCGCTAAAAATTATGAACACAATATGGTTGTGACTGACACGTGGACAAACCTAGATGGTGCCTACATTTTCCTAATCCACCGATTGAAGGCCACAAACTCGAACATGGGGAAATGTGTTGTTTTATCTGGAAAAAAGGGGAAGAAGGTTCTTATGTTTATGGAATTCTAGAAGATCGCCTTTTATTATTGTAAAAATCAGGCTCGAGTGGTCCCATATCCCCTTACTCCCATTTTCTATCAAAATTTCCACCCCATGGTAACAGAAATAAATCATAGAATCTTTTTTAAAAGGGCTAGGATAAACCCCCTCAAGCTGGCATGACATTATCGATTTCATATCATCAAATTCATCCCCTTAGGGTAAAGTCCATATGGGATTAGGTCAAAAACATTAATTGTTATGGTTTCGGAAGTACATGATCACCATAATGTGGTGTCTTTTACCACATAGGCTGGTGGCAGTGTCTCGTGCAGATATGTAAACTCAGAATAATAGACTCCTTCCAAGGATCACACCCCCATGAGTGAAGAAGAGGATTTTGAGGATGTTTCTATGGCTTTCTAAGTGTGTTTCTCCCACACAGTTGATGAATTGGTGTAGGTGAACCTCTATAACTAAACAAAAATGACACTCACATTCATTGGTGCATCTATGAATATCGAAGAGAAACATCAATACATTGATTTTTTTATGTAGCATCATGGTTTATTCTCTTGGATCTATGACAATATGACATGGCTAGATCCCCAGATAGCCTGCCACTATCTCAGTCTTCTTGAATATCATGGCAGGTTAAAATAGCCTCATATAAAGATACTCCCTTCCCATGGTTCCATGGATGAGGATGAGGTTTATAATCTAATTAGAGACAACTTTTCCATAGAGGTATAGTACCCTAGAATGTTGGATAACATTGTGCCTATCAGGAAGAAGAATGGATAGATCATAATTTGCATCGAATTTCGAGATCTCAACTATCACTCTCTGAAGGATGTTGTTCCCCTTCCTATGAGAAATTTTTTGATTGATTCCACCGTTGGGTTCAAGGATCCCTTCTTCAAGGATGGGTATTTTGGGTATAATTAAATCATAATTTCGCATGAGGATGAAGATTCTACACCCTTCTAAGAACCACAAGGTACATTATACTACCAGGAAATTCCCTTCAGTCTAATGATTTAAGGTTCCACCTATCATTGTGTCAAGAACCACATATTCAAGTTGATCCTAGGGACATTTATGGAATGTTACATGGATATCTTAAGTTCAAATATCACTAGTGTTAAGACTATCCCAAAGATCTCGAGAAAGTGCTCGGGTTCCTCTGATCCGGTCATCTTATGATGAACACCTTGATGTTTTCTTTTGGGGTCACCTCTAGAAATATTCCAAGATTCATTGTCAAATATAGAGGCATAGAGATCTATCAATAGAAGATCAAGGCCATAAGTCAAATGTCTCCTCCGAAAATGTTTTTGGACCTCCAAGTCTCTCAAGGCCACATAGCCTATATACGCTGATTCAATGCAAATATGGATGGAATGTTTAATCCCTATTCCCAACTCATGAATAATGGTGTCGATTATAAGTGGGATGAGGAGTGTAAGACACATATAGGGAAATAAAGAAGTAACTGTTACAGCCTCTGGTGTTGATGCCACCTTTTTTCAGAAAGCTGGTGGTCCTTTAAATGAACGCTCTGGAATGATATCTCAGGGACCTCCTCACCCAGAAGAACAATGATAAAATGGATAATAGTTTATACTATCTCAGATGTATTATACTTGATACAGAGACCAGATACTCATCTATCTAGAAGATCTACCTTGTCCTAGTGTTCGCAATGTAGAAATCATGACATTACATGAAGTGCCATGACATGCAGCTAGTATATTGATTTGATCATCTGATGTACATTATGAATATTACCATGTTGATTGGCCATCTAGTTCAGTGTGAAGTGATCCTCCAACAATTTGATACCATGTTTTTCCCCAGAAGGCCATCAATGGACAAGAATTGGAAGACTTCCTTACCGCCCATCCAACTCCTGTGGATCAGTCTCAGGATCTTTATTTTCCAGATGAGGTAGTCCTCTTATTAGATCAATACATCTCGTGTTGAAAAATTCACATTGATGGAGTTTTTTTAAGACCTACCGATAGAATGCTTAATGATTCTAGACTCAACAGAGTGGGCCTAGGTATCATCTTTATCATGCCAGTGCATGTTGTTCTTCCATATTAATTCTTATTTTAAGACGGTTGTACCATAAATGAGATGGATTACTAGGATGTCATTGTTGGTCTCTAGCTATCCCTCGAGATTGAAGTTCCCCATATACAAGTGAAATGGGACTCTAAACAGGTCATCTGGAAGATCAACATTGACCATGTCATCATGAAGCCAAAGCTCATACCACAATTATAACGTAACCTCCAGCAGATGGACCAATTCCCATCTCAGCCGTAAGATACACATGTCTCTCATTCACTGAATGGTCGAGCTGACACCTTGGCCATCTCGGCCGAATCTCTTGTAGACCCTAATTTGGATGATTTGATTATCCGTGTGGAACATCGAAGAGTCATCTTTCTTATTACATTTGAGAAAAATTATAGTCTGTAGGTAGTCCACCTTACCACTAGAGCCATCATGTCAGGACCACCAAGTCCCCCTACAGTTGTGTTGGAAGTGACTCCTTACTGAAGGACCACCATTATCGAGTACCTCATGCATGGTAATCTCTGAGTAGATCGACCGAGTGTGAGAGAATCTGACGGTGCACATTGTAGTTCACCGTCTAGAGTGGTCCCAATCTAGAGAAGATTCTCTATAGACACTAGGACCACTCTGGAGGGTGAACTACAATGTGCACCACCATATTCTCTCACGCTCGGTCGATCTTCTAGGAGATTACCATGCAAGAGGTACTCGATAATGGTTGTCCTCTAGTAAGGAGTCACATCCAACACAACGGTATGGGGTCTTGGTGGTCCTAACATGGAGGCTCTAGTGGTATGGTGGATTACCTACAGGATATCATTTTCCAAAATTGACCTATGACTATATTGCATTTTCCATGATGTTCCATGGATTCTAAATCCATGAAAATTTTTTGTATTGGCCACCAGAACCTATCCACAATACCATGTACTCATGGACCTTCACGGTCTAGGGACTAGATGTCATGGGACCATTTCATCAAGAAAAATCTTTCCATTGCAGGTTCATCCTGACCACAACATTTCTCTTTCCATTTAGGCTAAGGTGGTTTCACTCATGGTATTCAGATACCATTCAATCGTTGAGTTTGTGACCTCCAATATCATCTATCGGTTCAGATTCCCTCATGTCATCCTCACTCATAATAGCACAAACATACAGGCATCCAAAAAAAAGAAGTTATATTACAAGTATGATATCCGTTCTAATAATACTATTAACTATCATGTGCATGAAAATGCACAGATCGAGGCATTCAAAAAAATCCTCTCAAACATTTGGCAGATTATGGATGGTCGGAACAAGAAGAGTTGGTCGAAAAAACTCCACAACTCTCCCAAGTATTATCATATGATGACTCATAATGCCACTTAGGTGACCCCATATTCCCTGGATTATATAATAGAGGTAGTCCGTCCATCGAGATTCAATTTCCTTCCTTGCACACAGCTTTTTAGGATCATTAGACACCATATAATACCTCCATGTACAATATCCATTCTAATCAAACCTCCAACTATCACGTTCATGAAAATGTGCAGATCGAGGCATTCAAAAAAATCCTCTCTAACATTTGGCAGAATATGTATGGTTGAAACAAGAAGAGTTGGTCGAATAAACATCCCAAATCTCTCTGGGATTATCATTTTATGGCTCATAATTCCACTTAGGTGACCCACTATCCCATGGTGTATAAAATAGAGGTATTCCGGCCCATAGAGATTCAGTTTCCTTCATTGCACATGACTTTTTACGATCATCGGACACCATATAAGGTAGCCCAAATCTATTGGGCTAAACTAGAAGATCATGATGAGGATTGGATTTGTACCCTTCACGATCTTGAGAGGAACCAAAATATAATAGACCAAGATTTCAATAAGAATGATCACCTCTTCTCTTTCCTACAAGGCGACATAGCGTTGGCCCTGAAAACGCCCATGATACTTGGTAGCAAACCACCCAAACTAAAGACCAAATGGGAAGTACCGTACATAATTCACAATATTTACCATAATGGGGTGTACTCTATATTTACCAAGGATAGTGCGTGTATCAATACTCCCACCAATGGAAAAATTTTAAAGATGAGATTTTCATGGGTAAGACCCAATACCACATGAAGTTAAACTACTTTATCATCCTCCATGATAATATACTACAAGTGGAAGATATACTGTTATGGTCTAAACTCTATGACCATAAATTATGATCTACTGTGTCCTTGACTCATGATGTTAAACAAAAAAAAAATCTCATGAACTATGTATGGCATGATTCTTTCCCCTCGTACGATATGTAGGAACACTCTATCATTTCTTTCATGGTCCTAGCCCCAAACATCATGATCTCCACTTGGGTCTGACCCCTTGGCCTGGATGATTCTCAAAACACATGGTGCGCTAAATAAATTATTTTCCTTTATTCATGTATGGATTATCATGATTAACCCATGTATCATCCACCTTGTATTTTTCCACCACTTTCTCCCTTTCCACATGACATTAAAATACACAAGCATATTCACTCTTCTCAAGTCCACTTTATTTGGGTCTCTATCGACATTCACATATGAAATAACCCCCTAATGGTTCAGATGTCGGCCTTATGGTTCACCTCCCGTTTCAGGCCAATGTCATGGAGGGGCTTGAAGGAAAAATTGATACATGTCCCACATTTCGATTATGGTCAGTAGCTGACAATCATTTGTTGTTCCCATTTTAGGTCACACAATATGGATGTTGTGTTTTGAACATGGTCAACATCCATCCTCAATCATTATCACCATCCGTATTTGTCCCAAATATTGTGTGAAGTGATTAAGTTTTTTCATCTATACTTTCAAACCTCAGTGAACCTCGAGCATGAATGTTTGTCTATATAGGATAGACCCCACCAAATCTCTTTCTCTCATTTTCATACCCTTATATATTGGGGGGAACCTGATCTCATTCATTGTTTCCCACACTGATCATTGATCATGTTGGCTTAGGATCATTGGTAAGTCAGTACACACCTAAAGGGTCATGTAATAATAGTATGGTCCCTATGACTTTAAACTAAGATCCCCACCATCCTCACTGCATGACTATCAATAGTGTGATCCATATGGGCTAAAGGAAGTAAAACTACTCAGCACTTGTCCCGCATAACTATAAACTTTAAACAGGTTTTTACTTTTTATATGTGGCCCAGGATTATGTGCTCAGCCTTTCTGGCCCCCTTTCCCATGTTCTCACATAGGATTGTGTGGTGTGGTATGGACTCCTTGTCCTCATACACATTGGTATATATTTTCCACACCACACACATCCCCTTGAGACACCCCTTCTACATCCATCATCTTTTCTGGATGGCGTAAACTATATGGGTACCACTACGCATTACACATCCCATAATTTTGGTTTCCATCATCTTTAAAATCTAAAATAACCCCCGAACGACCTGGATGATAGACCTTAGGTCTCTCCTACAATCATGGGCTAACATCCCTAAGGATTTTAAACAACAATTTGACACAACTCTCGTGTTGCGAATATGGTCAGCGGTCAATGCTCAATTATTTATTCCTTTTCTAGGACACATTATAGGGATACTATGTTTCCAACACGGATAGAAGTTATCCTAAATCATTAATGTAATCTCATGGTGTCCCAAATGATATGTATGGTGATTCAAGTTTTCTACCCTTCTGTCCCACGTACATGAAATTAAACTGGGAATCTACAGACTATGATCTATGACCATAAGAATTGATCTACAACATCCTTCATTCTTGACGTTGAACTAAAAAATATCTCGAGAACTATGTTCAACTTGACTCACATATCATGGGATACATAGGAACATCAGACAATTTCGTTTTCGGGTCCATCCTAGGTTCTTCTATTCTTTCTCTCAGCCACTTGGCTTGAGTTCTTATAAATAATTATTAATGGTATTGTGTATGTGGGATTATTCCATCATTCATGTAAGTTTATATTCCAATCCATATACATTCCTCCTTGAGACACCACTGTTATCTTCGTCCTTACCGCATGATGTTAAACAAAATGACACTTCAAAACTATGTATGGATCGATTCCCATCCTCATGGGATACATACGAAGGACCGAAAAATTTGTCTTTGAGGAAATCCATGTTTCTTAAGAACCATCTATTCCTTCCGGATAGTAGTCCTATGTCCTCTGAGGGGGGGGGGGGGGGGTTATGTGGTGTGTTGTGGGATTATGTCCTCATTCACGTTGGGTTTGCAACATCCACACCATGTACCTCTCTCGTGAGATCTCTCAATCCACATTTCCTCCACTCATATTCTCGAGTTGTCGGCTCTCAAATTGGGACACTCAACCAACATTGGAAATTCACCCACATTCCCAGGAGAACTCTGGATTAAGACCTAGAGTGTTGGATTCTGTATATACATGTTTTCATATATTTACATGATTCATGTTTCCTTTATTTGGTTTTTCATCATCTTTCACACACGAATGGACCCCCGAACAATATGGATGCTATGAATTAGTACTCTCCAACCTACTTGGGAAATGTTCCCAGATGATTTTGAAAAACAATTTGACACAAAAGTCCCGCATTGAGAATATGGTCAGCGGTTGATGCTCAATTGTTTGTTCCCATTTCAGGTCACATGATATGGATTATTTGTTTTGAACGCCTTGAATAGTTAACCTCAATTTTTATGTCACCCCATAAAGCATTAAATATTGGTCATGTGACTCACTTTTGTTTCCACTAGATCATGTCCAAGTGTAATTTCGACACTCTTGGTGCTATCACTCAGTGCAAGTTTTCTTGTTAATAGGAAAAATCCACATAGTGGTGTCATTCAGGGCTCTGCAACATTTACCCTTTCCCTATATTCCATGCGTTGCAAAAACCCTCTCCACCCTTATTTCCTATCTCAGGAGAAGCTCATGTGGGTTAGGGATTTGATCAAGGTTCACAAATTCTTGGAGGAGTCACACATATTTTTGTCTGAGCTCTATGGACATAAACTAAAATATTCATTTTTCCTTATCGCATTACATTAAACTACACAAATCATTCATAAACTACATACGGCTTGAGTCCCATCCTTATGGGATTCATAGGAATGATAAGATATTTTGTCTCCAGAACAAGTCCAAGATCCACTAATTATCTCTTCTATTCATCCTTTTAGCCATGACGCTTATTGGATTGCATGCTATGGGGTATGTGGGCTAATTTCATCATTCACATCGGGTTTGAAATAGCCACACCACATACACTCCCATTTGGAGCTAGATTCTCCTACATCAACCTTGTCACATGATGTTAAAATTTATGACATCCTCTATAACTATGTATGTATTGATCCCTATCCTAATGATATATGTAGGAACTTCCAGACATTTCTTCTTCGGGTCCAGTCCCCTGTATCTCAAATTCTTCATTCCTTCCATCCCCTTGGCCCGACCTCTGTTGGAGGCTTGTGATGTGGTGGGGACTCCTTTTTTCCTCATCCAGGTAAGGTTTTCCAAAAACCACACCATGCGTCTCCCTTGTTTCATCCCAGTCTAGACCATGCTCTATGACCATATGCTACGATCATGTGAGAACTGAGTATAGATTGATTATCATCCTCATGGGATACACAGGAAATCCGTAATGGTAAATCTTCATGTCTAGCCCCAAATACATTGAATCCTCCATTAATCCAAGTTCTTGATGTTAAACTACATCCCTTAGTCCATGAATCATGAATTTAAACTATGTGTGGGTTTTCCTAATGAATGTTTCATGAGATAGATAGACTCCTTGATCATAACCCACGTTGGGTGCTTCTACATCACCACCCTATGAACATTCCATTAAATAATGTCCTCTATCAAAGGTCAAATATATAAAATTAAACTAGGTTTTTTCTTCCCCAAGAACCTTATCTTTGAAATAGGATTTGACTCACTATATATGAAATAACTCATTGGAAAACTCAAATACACTGTGGAATAGAGCCTAAAGTGTTGGATTCCTCATAGGAAATCCCTTGTTTTGTGTCCTTGTGTCGCAAGCCTTTATTTGGATCTCCATCCTCTCCCATGTCTATTGGGACCCCCATAACATCCTTGTCTCAGGAAACATTGGTTCACCTACCATCTTGGTGCAACGCCTCATAATACCTCAGATGATATTTTACGATAGGTCCCATGTTTCGAACATGGTCATTGGTCGAACTTCATCTATCGTTCCCCATGCCAGGTTAACATGAAATAGATGAGGAGTTCCTAATATAGTCAATAGTTATCCATAATCGTCACTCCATTATCATTTCAATCCATATCTTTGGTTCCAAGAATCACATCGTTACACTCCCTTATGTTCATGTTGAATTCCAGCATACACATTTTTACCCCGCTTCGCATCTATGTGCATTAAGAAGGTGGGTTAATAGTATTGGAACGTCATTCACCAAACATTACATTGCAAAAAATGTGTGCCTCTCTATACTAGGAAAATCACACCACTACTCCTTGTTTTCCACATCAAGAAGGACTTGCACATGCTTAGTTATTTTTGTAGGGTGTATACTAGTGCAACAGAACAACACATTCCTCCCATCCTGCATGATTTTAAACTGAGCTATTAGAACTATATATGGATTCATTTTCATCTTCTTGGGATATGTAGTAATACACAGACACTTTTTAATTGGACCAGACCAAACATCATCTCCCTCAGTCCCCTGACCTATTATTTTCCCAGGGATTTCATGGTGTGGTGTGGATTCCTTATGTCTTTATTCACATCGGGTCTGTAATGGTTGCACTGTCTATCCACCCCACATGGGATATCTCCTTTCACTGTCCATCCTACCATATGACTTTAATCTATATAGGTATTTTATAATTATGTACATCTTTATTCCCATCCTCATGGGATATGTAGGAAATCCCAAGCACTTTCCCTCATGCCTGATCCCATGTTCGGCCACCTCTGGTCTATGGTCTGAAGAATCCCACTGGGGACACATAGTTTGGTATGGGATTTGGTCCTCAATCACGTCTAGATATGTACTATACCACAAATTTCCTTTCTGGCTAGCCATGTCATTTACACGTGACTTTAAATAGTGGACATACCCTAAATAAGTTCAGGATTCCTCGGGATAATTATGGGATGTGTCGGCTTCCTCACCAGAGAGGATTACTCTTACCAATGTGGTTCTCTGACCAAATTATGTTCAATAAATAAAAATGTCTTCATTTCTACCCAAGCAGGATATGTAGTGGTCTCTTGATGTCTTGTTATTGGATCCAGCCACACTCTTGTATGTCCTCTAATGTTTTCTTCCTCACCTCGTCCCCCCCTTTCTGGAAAATTCATTGTCTCTGTCCTCACCATACCATGTTAAACTTCGTGTCTATCATCCTCATTATCATGAAATAATATGTTAAGCCACTCTAGGTTCATTCCAGAGTGATCCTTTTCGAAAATGGGTAGGATCCTTGATCAGACCAATGAGGTCACCTAATGTTTTTTCAACAATGTGGTGTAAGTGTCGGAATCCATTTGAACAACCCATCACTACATCATTCATTCTTTGTGTGCCCCTTAATTTGGATCCTCTTCCCCTTATAAATCTATAGAACCCCTAACGGTGTGTATGCCTGGCCTATAGATCGATTACTATCCTAGTCCAACCTTCTGGAAGACTATGGATGGCATTTCCAGTAAGACCTCATGTTTCTAAGAGGGACAAGATTCAGCCCTGATATGTTATCCCCATTTCAATCTAATGTTATGGATGTTTTTTCGAAACATGTTCAATAGGTATCCATCATTTTCATGCCATAGTTTTAGTGTTCTAAAATTTGGGTGTCGAATTTCATTCATTCCACTCCCCTCTGTTTTAGATTGATTCTAATTCCCATAGCGTTACCGTAGTCGTGCACTAGAGGATTTTGGGAAAGTGAAAAGTTGACTGTTTCGAGAACATCATTCCCCATTCAAGACTCCATCTTTCTTCCTAGAGTCCCAGATTGGCCATTCATGCCCTGGATTCCCATAGATTGGTTGGCACTCTCATATTCAAATAGAATAACAATATAGCCAACACCTGTTTCTCACAACAGCCATAACCCACGAAGGCTTAGGGATTGATCGTATGATATTTCATGGATGTGATGGAAATTAATCAGTTAAAATAGATAATAGAACTCATAAGTAAAACCAACTTAAACAAAAAAATAATGAAAGTAAGTTAATGAGTTGCTAAAATTACAATGCCCTGGGTCGACCCATCCCATAGATGAGTTTTCCTCTTCAATGAAGCATCACTTCTCCGATACTCTCTGGATTGTGGCATCTAGGATCTACTATTTTTTGTTTATATCATTGTAATCATCAATGGTGATTTTAAATTATTCATTGACCTTTATCTGGGCCTGATCCACGTCAGCTTAGGTGATAGCCATCTGTTGAGAAGCTTGCTTCATCTATTCCTCAATCTCTACCAATCAGGACTTCAGCCACGATATGAGTCTTGATTGTGCATTAAAGAAAGTAGAATAATCATTCACACACCCTAAACCATTGGATATAATTCTCATCCTCCAAGTGTATTTGGATATTAATGGAATTCATCAACTTCCAACAAAAACTGAGGCTGCATAGGTCCTCCCACACCCTCTTGGCATGGTAGTCCCAAATAAATGTGTGAGGGAATTGGAAATTTACTCATCCAGCACATAGCTCATGTAATCAAGAAAAAATACCCCCCATCAGGTAGATCCATTATTCTTGTGGGGTCTCCTTTATGTGAATATTGATTAGCTTCCATGACTGATGATAAACGGTCTTGCTATCCTCCTCGTCAAAAGAAGTCTCATCCCGGTCCTTTTGGTCGGCAGGTTCATATTCTTGAAATTCCTCCAAGATTTTAAGAAGTATGTTCTTCCTAGGGTTGGTCTTGATGATTGGATTCTACTTTGATGAGATCCACCCAGTCATTGATAGACTCCTTTTCTCCAGTAGTATCACCCTCCGCCACTGGACTCTTATAGGGAACTATGGAATGAACATCTAATTCACTCATTGCTATAGGGATCGATAGCTCTATTTGGTGTGTATCCTCAGGCCTTCCATGAATTTACCTCATCAATGTATACAACAACCAAGAAATTTTTCCGGTACGGGCCACATTGTAGAATTTGACTGCAAAGACAATGGGTACAACTCTGAAGTGTGAGACTTACCTTAGTAAGTTGCTTCATCTTTCTTCCAGGATATCATCATTGGGAAGCCACAATGTGGACCTTCATATACAATTGTGGTCTCTGAATATTTTGAGGAGGCCACCCCTACTCACTTAGCACTGCAAAATTTTGCAACCACCATCTCTTTGGTTGCATGTGCCAGTGTTTTGTTCTCTATGCCTATCACTCATATTTCCTCATCAGTGGGAGTGGAAGATTGGAGATTCTCATGCATAGATAAGTTTCAGTTGTGAATGATAGATAAGGTTGGAAGGACACCTGTGAAATGAAAGGGAGTATAGATTCACTTCTAATGTTGTCGATAATTCACCCAAGGAGATTCCCCTCGAGGTTATTTCACTCTGTCATCAATAGAGGATCCCATGGAAGTCTCCTCCATTGCTCCCCAAAAACCACCCCCATTAACTCCTTCCCCCCATGATTCGTTTACATGGTCTTTAAAGGGGATAAAATCTTCTAGTTGAGCTATCGTCAGTTATGTTGGAGTAGTTATGTTAGTAGAACCATTTCCCATTGCGATATCAGCTGCATGTCGCCACGAAAATGTATTACTTCTTTTAAATCCATTAAAAAATTTCGTCCCTCTACAGGTGTAGCATTGAATCTGCCCTTCACAAATCCAATCTTCCCTAGTGACATCCAATACATGTTCAAATTCATATACATTCCCTTTATGATGAGGTACTATTTTCACTTTTACCAATATTTCTATTCCTCTTAGAAGGTGGAATCATAGGGGATAGATACTAGACATAGTTGCATCCTGTGACCTTGAGGAGTGACCCTACAGAAGCCTTCGGATGATCACCTCACATCAGGTCCCTCCAAGATGTTTCCATCTGGTCAGACACTTCCACATCTCCCGCTTCACTTACATCCAGCACTGGTCTGGGGTTTTCTTATTCATGGAATTCCTCCCCTACTATTACATCCTCACTACCCTTCCATATATTCACACAACCTTCATGATTCACCCCAGTCATCATTGTTCAACGTCGAGATGTAAGAACCACTTTGTTGGCCTGGATAGTCACTTGCTTCAGTATCTCACCTGGGTATGAATCCTCCCAACTCTAAGAATACTCATAAACCAGTCCGAATAAAGCATTAGATAGAGTCAAATGATTTCGAATCACCACATATTTCCTTGTAAACATTATCCAATGTTTTTTCCTCACCCATGGGTGATTCTTGTGGTGCATATTTGTTTGCACCTGGGGAGTCAGCCTCTATATGCACCAGAATTATTTAGAAAACTGGTGCATGGTATATGGTTCACATATGGTTTCACAATCTACCTATTCCAGCAACACACCGTCGCAAAAGAATAGAAAATATGGTATCAGTTCCATCATCAGTATAGGCCCAGTTGGCAAAGGAAATGTGTGGAAGATGAATTTTTATGCTCATCCCATTTTACCCAACATATTCACTACATCCAACTTCAATAGGGAGCTACCTAAATTTTTTAAAATTCCTAGTCAAGAATGTATCCCAGGTGCAACGTTGAGGTTATGATATTGATATCCTCCCATGTGTTTCGCGATCCTGCTATACCAAAAGTGGAACAACCCAAACACCCACAACGGCCTCTTCCCCTCACTAATGTGCCGAAGTAGATGGTACAACATTTCCACCACTAGTATACCCCCAATAATGTGGTCCCCACAAGAAATTTGATCCTCCATGATAAATGTACATGGTTGAACCCCCATGTGGGAATATCTAATTGGTAATATCCACCCACAGATCAGTATTGAGATAAATCTAGTAATCCTGACTATCATCCCATGCTCATTCATGATGCTATATCCCCACAGTTTCCACTAGATACCTTCCAGGATCCTCCTATACAAACCCATCTACCCCTCTGAACTCCTCATGGACATATGGGGGCGTCTCTTGTAGTGTCACTCTTATAGGGGAAAATTAATGAAATATCCAAACCACTACTTATAGTGGATGCCTTGTGTATTCTATTTATCCTCTTCTGTGACTGGTACTATCCTCTACAATGCCATATTGTATAGCAGCATCTGCTCCTTTTCCCTCTAAAAATTCACGGTGGGGAGGAACTCGTCATAAATCCCTTTATATATTGGGACACCATAAATCTATTGGAGGTCCCAAAGACTGATAGCTACATCCCCATGATGCAAATAGAAAATATTTGTATATGGTTACCACCGATATATTAATTAATGTAAAAATTCCCTCGGTTGAGAAACTCTAAATTGGGAAACATGTGATGCTTTATATAGGCCTACCCACCACAAGACATTCTCAAACTCTTCATAGGATGTACACACCCAGTTGGCCCATGTCCCATCATTGGTGAAGTTTCCACCATAGCAAAAGTCACATCTTATAATCCACCCTTGATTAGATTTTTGAGCCCGACCATGATAATCATCTTTTACAAATTTGGGGATTTCTTCTGTTCCATCTCCTTGCCATAGATACTGTTAACATAGTTTTATAGACAATGTGTTGTGATAGGAGTATGAGATTTTCTAATATGCCCATTTTTATCCCTATACAACTCGTGTTTCTCGGAGATGCTCCTAAACCAGTAGGATAGCTCTTCATTACTGGTGTCTAGATGGAGACTTCATCCAACAAGCCAAAACTATATAGTGGAAGGCACGTGCATAATTGATACTCTATCTACACCACTATCAACCGCTCCATCGACGATTTGTGATCACAAGTACTCTATATGTACTGACCAATTTTTTTGTTATTTTATACGGACTCCCTCCATGAATCATTGACATGAACTTCTCGCACAACCTTTTTATTGGACATTGGACATGAGTACTTGTGGGAATGTTGGCTTGGGCACGAATATTGAGAAAATAATCATTCTCAGAGACTCTTCACATATAAATTTCAAAAATATGGTTGAAAACCACCTCTGCGCCCTGAAGTATCCTTGTCATTGAACTACGTCACAAAGGAAGAAATGGATCATGATCCTAGGTTTGCTAAATAGAATTCCCAAAGCATCGAACAAATGGAAACCTGTCTCAAATTTGTTTTTAGAGAAGATATTTTTGCAAACAAAGAACGCATGAACCATCGTTCATGAAGATCCAGATGCCAAAAAAACACTATTATCCCCTATATATAGGAATTATGTGTGATTTATTCGTGGGGAACTACAGAGTATTTTCACAATGACCCTCCTAGGAACTTTTCAAAGCCATTTTCCCTCACATAATGACGCCTCTACGCGAGGATCCTCTCATGAATTGGTAGGGAACCAGCCTTTGTCATGCCGCTTAATACCCGCTTCTTCCACCCATCTTCGCAGTTATTTCCAATGCTTTCGTCGGGATGCACGAGTCTGTCTTCTTGAGTGGGAAAGGAGCGGATTTTTTTTCCTGTATTCTTGTTTTCCAAAGTAAGGTGACATCTATTCCTTATTCAGGGACATTTTATCCTTGATCGAAATGGGATGATGGGGTGTCGGTTCTTCCTTCTGTGGATTCCTCCTCAGAACTCGTCACCTAGTCCGGGTCTCCCTCATAGATTTAATGCGTTGTTCGTCAATCTCATTCCCAATACCATATCGTCATGGATGTCAGTTAATTACAGTACTTCCATCAAGACATTCCATGGGACCTTGACATGGTAGAGACCTTATGTCGGATTAGATGACAACATCAGGCTTGTCGGGGCATCTCTGGGTGCATGGACATTGGGGAACCTGTATTCTTCCTCATAAGAGGGCATATCAAGGATGAAAAAACTAAGGCATCACACATTGAATTTGGGGAATCATATGCCATAGGCATGTATCTAAGGTTTTCCTCAGCTTCCCATGTTTAACACAGGGCATGCCTCGAGTTTAACATCTTGCAGAGATGGTTACACCATGGGCGTGTCTTCTGAGGTCTTCCTCAAGCATCTCATGTTTATCACGATGTAGGACATGAGTTAAGCGTCTTGCGGAGATGGAATGAGAGTGATCAGAATGCCCCATAGAGACAGATCATATTAGTACATCCCAAGGTGGGAACACCTAGAAGATGGATGGATCAGAACTCCCAATGAGGAAAGATCCATGGTGGTGGGCCCCATGAAGGGGAGATGTCACACCGTAATGGATGATCTGAACATCACTGAGGGAAGATCAGGGAGAGTGTGTCCTGGGATGGGGGAAACCATGGTTTACCATTGGCTAGGATTGAACCTATTAGAGGTTTCCTACATACCCTATGTAGATGACAGGGATCAAAACCCACGTAGTTTGAAGGGGTGATGAATCGGGGTGTACAGAGAGGATAATGACCAGGAGACATGCTGGGGAATACACATGGATAGTAGCCCATGTACTGCTAGGAGCAGCAAGGAGGTGGATGGAATGATCCCACCGGGATGTGGTGGCCCGAGTGAGAATGAGGATGAATGATGGATGGATGAATAAAGTGCAGGGGGAATGAAATGGGACTATTGCAAGGGAGACAGTAAATATGGGCTTGATCCTCGAAGAGACTTCCTATGTATCCTCATGGTAGGCAGTCAAAGTCCACATAGTTCAGTACAATGTGGGGCTTACACTCTAGGTTTCCCAAAGCATTGGTGGGGCTTGGCGCACCGTCTCGGAGATGGTCATGGACAATGGTTATTGGGCATGGACCTCATAGAGGCTTCCTACGTACCATGCCTTAACATGGATCAAAGACCCCGTAGTTCAGGTTGGAATGTGGCTTACTCTCTTAGACGTCCCATAGGGTTGGTGAAATGACGTGAAGGGGTCGGAACGACCGGGTGATGGGCTTGAACCTCATGCCGGATTCCTACGTACCATGCCATGACATGGATAAAAGTCCTCATTGTTCCCTGATGGAGGGGGTTAAGGTCGGTGCTCACTCTAAGATCATGGGAGTCATGCTCAGGCTGAGAAACTAGAGGTTGTCGAGACCTAACGATCACATCGTGAAGGGTGCATCCGTGGGGAGAGAAGAGGGGCTTACGCGTTGAGCGGCCCATGGTGCCAGTACATACACTAGGTGGGAGGCATGTGTGCCACTGTTGAGCGGCAACAGTGAATGGGTATTACTTAATGATAGCTGCCCTGGTGCCGCTATAGAGCGACAATGGTGAATTGGGCTTACGCAAGGAAGCTACCCAGGTTCCGCTTTGGAGTGGCAACGGTGAATCAGGCTTACAAAAGGAAGCTTCTTGTGTGACGCTGTGGAGCGAAAATGGTGAATGGGGCATATGTAAGGAAGCATCATGAGTGCCTCTATGGAGAAGCAACGGTGAATGGGGCTTACACAAGGAAGATACTCGAGTTCCACTATGGAGCGACAACGGTGAATGGGGCTTATGTAAGAATGTTTCATAGGTGCTGCTATGGAGCGACAAATTTGAATGGGGATTACACAAGGAAGCTTCCCGGGTGCCGCTATGGAGCGACAACAGTGAATGGGGCTTACTCAAGGAAGCTGCCTAGGTGCCGTTGTGGAGCGGAAATGGTGAATGGGGCTTACGCAAGGATAACAGCCCGGGTGCAGTTGTAGAGTGGAAACGGTGAATGGGGCTTATGCAAGGAAGTTTTTCGGGTGCCTCTATAGAGAGGTAATGGTGAATGGGGCGTACGTACGGAAGATGCTCAGGTGCCACTGTGGAGCGGGAATGGTGAATGGGGCTTACGTAAGGAAGCTTCCCGGGTGCCGCAATAGAGCAACAACGGTGAATGGGGTTTACGCAAAGAAGCTTCCTGGGTGCCACTATGGTGCGACAATGGTGAATGGAGATGATGCAAGGATAAGTGCCTATAATGTATTCCTCATTTCTGGCCATGAGGGCATCCCAACTTACTTATGGATTGAGGCATTTTCCTATGCACTAGTGCAGAAGCTGGATAATGCCAAGGGTGTTGGAATCAGTCCGAACAAAGGGAGGTAAAATGTGTGAATCACATGCCCGAAATTCGGAGCACGGTGAGGGTTCCGTGACGATGGAGGATAACTGTTGAACGTGTTTGAAACACAGCATCCATATCACGTTATCCTGAAATGGGTACAAACAAATGAGGGTCTACTGTTGACCATGTTTGAAACACAAGACCTGACTCGAAGTGTTGTCCAATGCCTTCCAGGGCGTTCACCCAGGATGGTAGGTGAGCTGATGCGGCATGGGACCAGGCCGTTTGGCAGTCCCTCAAGACATGGATGTGGATGAGGATCCGAATGAAGATCACACAATTCATGAGGTGGAGTGATGGAATTTTTGAACTGATTCCAACGCTCTTGAATTTATGCCACTGTAATTATGGAATTAGGAATCTTATTCTTGGAGCATAGGGCATCTCTTGTATAGGGTAAGAGTCATCCTAGGTTTGGAACATAGGGAGTACTACAGTTTATAGTCGTGTAGAAAAGACTATTAACATCTCAATCTTGTAGAATAAGACATCTCCCGTATAAGGAAAGAGGCATCCTATATTTATCATATAGGGTTTACTATTTTTTTAAAGTCATATCGATAAGACTATTGGCATCTAATGATTGGAGAATAAGGAATCCCTTGTTAGAATCAAGAGGGATCCAATGTTTGGATCATAGGGTACACTATAGTTTATAGTCATGTAGAGGGGACTGTTGGCATCTCATGCTTGGAGAATAAGGCATCTCTTATATTGAGTAAGAGGGATCCTATATTTGGAACATAGGGAGTACTATAGTTTAGAGTCATGTAGAGAGGACAGTTAGCATCTTATGTTAAGAGCATAAGGCCTCTTTTGTTTAGAGAAAGTGGCATCCAACATTTGGAACATAGGGAATCCTATTGTTTATAGTCATGTTGATAAGACGGTTGGAATCTCATGCTAGGAGCATAAGTCATCCATTTTTTGGAGCAAGAGGCATCCTATGATAAGAACATAGGAAGATGTACAATATATAGTCATATAGATAGGACTATTTTCATATCATGCTTGGAGCATAAGGAATCTCTCGTATAGGGAAAGAGGCATCCAATGATTGGAACATAGGGTGTACTATAGTTTAAAGACATGTAGAAGGGATTGTTAGGCGTCTTATTCTTGGAGCATAAGGAATCTCTTGTTTAGTGCAAGAGGTATCCTACGATTGGCACATAGGGTGTACTACAGTTTATAGTCATGTAGAGAGGACTATTGAAATATCATGCTAGGAGTATAAGGAATATCTTGTTTAGAGCAAGAGGCATCCTATATTGATCATATAGGGATTTCTACAGTTTAATGTCATGTAGATTGGACTATTGGGTGTCTTATGCTCGGAGCATAAGGCATCTCTTGTATAGGGCAAGAGGCATCCTATCATTTGTTAGATAGGGAGTACCATAGGTTAGAGTCATGTATATTGGACTAATTTCATAAGGTGCCTTGGAATGGTTGGGGTTGGGACTTACCCAAGGGGGGACCTTTCTAGTTCAACTTGGCATAGGATCCAATTGATAGGGTTTGGAGGAGTTTCCCAAGGAATGGTTCAACTCAAGGTACTGGGGGAATTAATGATGAGATCCTCAACTCACGACATAGGAAATGAACCCAGAGGAATACGCCAATTGAAGGTGTTTCATTGGGTGCGGAGGAGTCTATCAAATCATGGTATTCCACAGGTGGAAGGTGGGTGAGAAATGTAAAATCCCAATGTCCCGGCCAGAAAAGTTCATGGTGCGACTCTCAATTTTTCATGGGGGTCTGTGACTATAGCGAAGGGACCGGGAGGAAGGTCCGGCACTGGAGCTCAGCAGTGACCCCGAGGACGGGGTATGGGGGCGGAGCCTCCGTGGTATGGACTGGTGGGTGTGAAGTTACGATATTCGCAAAGGATAGGTCTTCATGAAGTAGCTTCGCGGAGAAACGGTCTCGCGGAGCAAGGTCGGCTCACGGAGCAAGGTCGGCTCACAGAGCAAAGGGCTCTCACGTAGTACTCAAAGAGCATGGACGTGGGGACCAACATCCCGAATGAAGATACTCACGGAGCATGGACAGAAAGATCAGCATCATGAAGGAAGCTACAAGCGGTTCATGGACTCAGGGATCAGCATCGCTAAGGATGCTGCTGACGGAACATGGGCTTGCGGAGCAGAAACGCGAAGGAAGCTGCTCGTGGAGCATGGCCTCGCAGAGCCGCAAAGCGGAGCTCCGCAAACTAGGAGATCGGCCGCCCAAGGGGCGGAGTGGCCATCTAGAGAAGGGTGGAGAGCTTGGTATTTATAAGGGAGAGGCACCATGAAGAAAATCTAATGTGGCGCGAAGAGGGACTGGGTTGCTTCACAGCGGGATCGCGAACGTCAAGTGCGTTCACGGAGCGTCCCACCTCCTTCGATTCGCGGCGGGCTCGCGAATGTCAAGTGTGTTCGTGGAGCGTCCCACCTCCTTCGCATAGTGGTGGGTATTCGCAGCATGTGTGAACATAAAACATGTTCGCAGATCATGCCGCCTCATTGCTTCACGGCGGCGCTCCGCGATTGCGGAGGGGGCTTCGCGAACGGCATTCGCGAACATGTTTTCCAGCCCAACATCAAATGGCCATAACTAATAATCCGTAACTCCGTTTGGCCCCTGCGTCCTACCAAATCGAAGCTTCTGAAAAGGAATACAATCTTGGATCGTTTATGGAAGTATTTGAAAATTTTTTGGTACGCATTTTTTAGTGCCAACATCAGTCCACCACGATTTCAATTTTCCATGTATCTTCTGTGTCTTTCCCTCAGAATTAGAGCCTCTTGGTTCATCGTCTCCAATTATGATAGGGTCAATTTGTTGGCGCCAAAAATATTTTTCCAGCTTAGTGAGTGGACTCATATATGTGATAGAGTGAATCAACTCTCTAAAGGGGCCTAAGTCTCTCCGAGCAATTCCAATGGTTTTCCTATGTGATGATCTCTACATAGAAGTTCTGTTTCTGCGAGGTTGCCACCACGATGGTTTTCATGACCTCACATCCCATCGCAAGCCTAACGTCATCTCTTAACCCCCTCTGTGGTGCCATCGGCCTCTACAGCCTACTCTATGGTGGACGTTTCGAAGGGCTTGTTCGCAGCGTCGAACACCCTTTGTGAGGACATCACTGACCTATGTAGTGGGTCCTCTATGTGGCATCACTCGTCTCTGTGGCGGGTTATGTATCCCTCACTGACTGTGGATGACTATAAATAGAAGGATCATGCCCCCTCCAAACCACTATGACTCCTCCCTTTTAACTTCAGAGATCCTGTTTCACACAGTCTATCCCAAAGCCCTTAGATGGATCACCAATGGTACCTGGACTCTATGATCTATACCTCTCTTTGATCATTCCATCCTCCACATATGGTGGAGATTCCCATCACGGTGGCATATGGAATTTGTAGAGGGAGGGGCCCCTTCGTGGTGCTCTATGTTTTGTGAAGTGTAGAGCCTTTAGGATTTTCACTCCAAAGAATGAGTTGTTTTCTAAGGTGATGCTCTGATGAATTAATGGTTCCCATTCATGAATATCCCCATTTTGGGAACCCAACCTCTTTGAGAAGCAATTTCCATTCATGATGAATATCTTCTTCACGAAGCATCCATCCTTCACTAAAATCCTCCTCCTCATGAAGAACATATTTCCATGATCTCATGCTTTACACACCCCTTTTTCATATGGCTCTCCAGGATCATGTGAAGAGAGTTCAAGGTCCCTTTCATGGTGCTTCATGTTTCATTTCTTAGCCTCATGCTTCTTCCCACTGTCATGATAACTGCCATTTCATCTTCACATAGCCACGCTAACGTGACCACCTCAAAGGATCAATCCATAACCATGTCTCCACACAGAATTGTCGGTGCCTTCCCTTCACCAAAGTCTAAACTGTGCCGTTTATGTATGTCCAAGGTTTGGGGAGTGAATCCTCATCATCTGATATGTAGGACCATAATCAACGAAGCACCATCTTACCTACATGTTAAATTAAACATTAGCCTCGCCTCGTCCAATATACAGAGGGTTCCCCACCTCATACTTTTTCCATGCCCCCTAGTCTACAAGGGAGTGATATCTTCCTCACATGGAATGAGATAATCCATGAATGGAATGAAATATGTTCATGGGGGAGGGAAACCATTTTGGTGTAAGCCCATAGACTTTCTTGTAAGAGGTAGAATCCTTTATCCTACTCTCTTCTTATGTGTAAAGTCTCTATAGGAGAGATGGACACCGGGACCTTTGTTACACCATCCCTCTCCCATTGGTGATTATCACTATTTGGACCCCATCCTTGGATAAGTCCCAATATACATCTCCCTTGCCCGCTAACTAAGCGTAATCAATTGTTTTTTCTTTGGGACGCCAACCTTGTGTAAGATCTACTCCATATGTCATGAATGCACCTTTTTAACGTGATCATCAGGTCTTTTATACCTCTTATTTCTCACACTAAGCAAGAATCATATGGTCTGAGAGAAAGCATTGACCATGGAATCCACCAAGGGATGAATTAGTGTTGTAGGCCTGCATTTTCCCCACCAACCCATCTATGTGGCCTTTGATCCTTTCCCTTCCCAAGCATTGTATGTAGGAAGGATCCCTGAGGTTCAATCTCATCATCCATAAGTCCCAACCACTTCATGTCAGGTCACCCAAGTCCCGCATTACATTAAAATATATGACCCTTTTTGTCCCTCATGAAACTAAACTATATGTATTTGAACTACATGGTTTTTGATCCCTATCTCCATTACAGGGTACGTAGGAATCATTTTTGAGGTTCAACCCCAAGAACTGGTACACCAATTCAAACTATGGGTGTTTTTATCCCTATCTCCAAGGTAGGGTACATAAGAAACCTCCATGTGGTTCAACCACAAGAATTGTTAAACGTTGGTGTGCCCTTTGATGGGAACCACATCCTTCATCTGTCCCTTAGTGGAATCAAACCACCCCTCAGGCCACTTAACACACGAAATCCCCAAAATGTTGTCGGGATGATGTCCCTTGTGTACACCCCGATTTATTTCCCTAGCATGAACTATGTTGACATTGATTCCATACCACATTGATATGTAAGAAGCCTTCTTTGTGGTTCAATCCTATCACCCAAATCCCATCCTTGTCTCTCCCCTGATCCTTTTCATTTCTGGAAGGATATTCCCCATCCCATAGGTTCTACATCCTATAGGTCCCATCCATGCTTCCAATCTCATGGGTTTCCTCCTTAGGTATCCCATCACCCCTCTGAACTACATGTACATTAATTTACTGCCATCAGGATACGTAGTAAGCCCCTATGTGGTTCAATCCCAACACTATTTTCACCATCATGACGGTTCCATCTCATTCCCCATCCACATCATTCAACCCTCCATCGTCCATCATGATTCTTACCTTGGCCTCCACATCCTAATGAAGTCATTCCATCCACTCAGGTAGCTAACCATTCATAAGCCTCACACAATCCATAGCCATCCAACCAAGAGGGTCCCTTTTGAGATGGGATGCTATCTATGTTGTGTTCCCCCATCATATCTCCGGGCCACACTTCAATTCATCACCCTTTCGAAGTACATGGGATTTTATCCTTATATACTAGGAAGGGTATTTGGGAAACCACTTTATGGTTCAATCCAAACCAATGGTAAATCATGGTGTCCCCTTACTAGGGTGCACTTCCCCTAATCTGCCCTCAATGGTTTCCAGATCAGTTTTAAAGGTGTGACATCATCCCTCTATGGGACACACCATCTTTGACCCAACCTCATTTGAATTATGATCCACCATCTGGTAATATTTCCAGACACTACCTCCTAGAGATGTACCAATCTGAACCCCTCCAATTAGTGTTATGGTTTTTCAAATATATCTCCACTAGATGTTATACTGGAGGGGTTCCATGTGTAAAAAATGAGATGATGAGGAAAACCTCAGGGACTTGCTTATGGAATATAATTCCCTACAATCTATGTGGAATGCCTCGGTCTTTAGAACCCTAGATAATATCAATAATAAGGGGATGAAATCCAGAAACATCAGCATTTCAGATTCTAGACACGCCAGCGATGTCCAATGTGACTACTCCCCCAATTGATGGTTGTTGCGTGGAAATGACCCCTTGGAATGTCTGGAAAGAAGCAGTGTAATAAACTGGAATCCATGACGATATGGCTCAGGGAAGTGTTTTAGGAACAAATTCGTAATCATTAAGGGAGACCTGGACTAGGAGATGAATTACAAGGGGGAATACACATAAGGAGGAGTCAATATCCCATCATCAGATTTCAATCATTGAGTAAATGTCCCTAAATTTGCGATGAATGCCTCACACCATTGGAAATCAGGATTATGGGGCAATAATATGTGTGTCCCCATTGAAGGATGCAGGCCTTGGAAAAATAATCAGAAAAATCAGTCCTATACTCATTGTATGTTTTTTAATTCTTTATAAAACTCTCCCCAGGATGAAAAATTTAGCTAACATCTATATGATGTTTGTGGAACTTGGGGAACCACAAATATCGAGGATATTTTGGGAATCAATTCATGAGTACTCCCCATTTCATATTATCACATTTATCAATGGTTGAGGTCTTATAGTAATGGGTACGTGTTAGCGGTAATGTGGATGTCAATATGAGGAGGAATAGGATGTTGTTGGTGTTTTTATGGCTGTAATTATTTTATAATGTGTATATAGTTATGGGAGGGGATTTCATTTCCATGACATATTCAGTTAGTAAAAGGAACCTAACTTGGATACTCATAAAATACCTGAATGTTGACCTCCACTGATATTAAGATAATTTCATGGTCCATTGGGGCTGGAAAAGAGTACAACATATCTTAGAATCCATTATGAGGAATAATTTAACTGCTTTATTTGATTAAATAATTCATGACTAGGTTTCTCCTTGAAACCGACACAACTAGACCAAATGTTGGACTAGTCCACGATAATTTAAAAGTGAAACCTATTATATAATATAATAATATAAAATATGCAAGAACACGACAATATGAAATATGCAAATTATTTTTACTAGAAAATATGTAAATAATAATATCATGCGAATATAGAAACATTCAATATAAATTTATTACATCAATGATGTTACATCAATACTTATATCAATGTGGTATCTTACTATATTAATATATAGATCACAAGATCATGAACTTACATTAATACTTAGAAAGATTTGACAACATCTACAAGATATCTATATACCTATCACACCTAACATAAAACATGTGAAACTATAGTTACATCAAGAAATACATAAAGGTTGTGAGATTACATAAACTTAGTTGGACAACACTAATGTATCTCAACTTAACATTGAATATATTCATTTATGTGTAAAAAATTCTACACCTTTTAATAAAATTTGAATAAAATAGTTTTGATATTCATAAAAATAGGAAATTCATAAATATTTTTATGTGAAAAAAATAAATATCTATGCCATGATATTCCATAATTGTACTAACTTCTTTGGGCATAACTCAGATCCTAATGCAAGGAATCAAAATTATAAAATATATGAGTTATCACGCATACATGTGTATCCTACATTAATGTACACACACACACACAGATATATATATATATATATATCTATGTGTGTGTACAAATATAAATGTATATAGGTGTGTGTGTTAAATATCAGAGTCCAACTGTCCCTCCCTATTCAAGGAAAGGTATTCATGTATACCATGATAGAGAAATCCTCCCACTCATCCCTCCAGAAATAGTGTAATCAGTATAATATGTTAGGATATTATGACCATATCACTTGTCATCAATCTATTTACACAACCTAGACATAAAAAACATTCCACGAGTTTCACCTATATTTTATTAATCTGTATGAAAACTCATGTAGTCGATAAAAATAATAATATATATATCTATTTACTCGTATGCCCATTATGGCCAATATGTCAACAAATAATTTATAATATTTGAACAATATAAATAAAACTAACTTGATCTCAATTAAAGTATTAACCATCAATACAACATGTTATAAATGAATTTAGTAAATAAATATAAAATAAATAAACAATTAATCAATTAATGGTTTATAACATGGAAAGTGATCGTATACCAGTACATATCCAAACAAAAAATGATGTAAAGAACCATTTTTTCAAAACAATAATCAATTAATCAACCGAAATCCAATACGATGGCATAATTAAACTATCATTATTTATTGTTGTCCTTAAATTAGTGATACTAATTAAGGACAGTGAGTCAATTATCCTATACTAGTTGTGAATCAAGTTGATTATCAATTATGGAGACATCTATAACTAATGTAATCCCATTGTATCTTAAAAGGCATATGATATCACATATTTAATAATTATAAATACAAATAAAAAAATTATTGGGATTTTTATTAGAATAATAAGAAAATAATATATTTATAAAAGAATCATTCCATTCACTATCCATATTAAAATATAAATAAATATGTTTGGTTATAATTAAAAAAATAATCATAAACAAAACATGGAAATGTGTAGACCTTAAAGGTTATATGGATTTGTTTTGATCAAATTCAATATAAAAACATGTATATAAAACAAATTAATTTTTAATCACTGTGTTAAAAATAAGGACAATGATAATACAATACCTTTAGTCTAACTTGGAATGAAATATATTATATTACTAAATATATTATTTTCAATTGTTTATTAAAATTTTTAATTATTCATCGATGCAATTTCTTAAGAAAGGATACTCATGGATCCCTAACATATAACAAATTCAGGCTAAAAATGAAATAATATATTTCAATTATAAAAACAATTTAACGGGATGACATAATTCAAACTAAAATATCAAAAATCATTCTAAACATTAATTTTCAAACACATGTCAATTTACGATGGTCTCGAGATGGTATAACATAGGTATTTATCAACATTGAACATAATTTATTATTTCAATGCCTTGGATATATGATCATCTAGATTACAGTATAAAAATATTACTAGTAACATATCCCAAAATCATGAATCAACATCCATGTATTTTAGATATGTCCCTTAAGAGATTTATTATATTCCAAATAATATAATTATATAAATGGAAACATGTAAGTATTTAAAGTTAAAAATGACACGAACATGGTTCAAAAAATATATAATTACAAATAATATGCCTATTTTTATAAACTTTACAAAATGAAATAGAAACATACATATAATTTGAACAAGTTATTACTTGATAAAAAATTAATTACCAAATGTTAAATTTTATATAACAACATTTAAGGATGTGATTGAAAATGAATAAAAAATCATTTTCAAATTTCATGAAATTAAGAATTTGAAAACATATATTAACATAATATAAAAATATGATACCAGAACCAAACATTCACATGGTTTTAAACAAGTTTTCTAAATAAAAAATGATCCTACATAAAATACTCACATTGTTCTAGATCGAATTCATATGGAAAATCCAGATTTATATATCAAAATATATTTAAAAAACATAAATATATAATTATTAGAATATGAATTTAATAAATTTATGAAGATAAAAAACATGTTAAAGGAATATCCAAATTAAAGCATGTGTTTAACATTATGATATGAGAACCAACTACCATCCCATTGGTGAGATTTTCTCCAAACCAAAGATCATAAAATCTAATACCAATAGCTCCAAAAAATTACTTTTAACTATTACATATAATAAAATAATCAAATAATGTGAATAATATATACACCATAATCATTGATGACTAAACATTGAATAAAAACATAGACGATAACTCCAAAAATACACTAAAAATCATCACCACCTTATTCCCTATTTGATTCACCCATGAAATATAAAAATTTCTCCCTAGAAGCATGAAATCTTGGGAAAAAAATATTATCCCAATAATGTAGAATAATAATTATATATTAACATAATGAAGAAACGTATTAGGGAATTTTTTAGATAAGGAATGATTAACCCCTAATATTAAAGGTGATTACACCATTATTTGGTGAGACCACCACCACAACACTTGAAAATTATTGAAGATAACATAAGAGAAGGAATAAAGCATAAATTGGATATTAGTGTGTGTTTTATACAATGAATTAGTGTAATATACCCCAATAAAGAACTATGAATCCATGGAAATTTGTGAAGTAGAAGGCATCCATGGTCTCTCCATGGAATTTATATAAGGTAGAGAATATGAGGGTTAGTTTATTCAATAATATATTTTAAATATTTATAGATGAATACTATTTACATGTTTATTGAAATAAATTTCATGTAACCTGTAACGCCCCGACCCTAATTACCTAGAGTCGGTGCATTATTACACAACATTGGCACGATCACGAGAAAGATCAAGTCTCTAAAGACCGATTAGTTTAGTAGCCTTGGAATAACTAGATACATCCATAAATTTTTACATTACATCATATAAAAAAAACAACTTGTCTTCATATCCCCTCATACTATCCCTGCAGGTCATTCATAAATTACTTCTTCATAATCCTGGGAAAAATAAAACATTGAAAGGGGTGAGCTCGGATGCTCAGTAAGGATAACATTATAGCAGAAGCTTTCATAAATAAGCATAAACACTTAAGGCAATTTATAACTAAAACAAAAGCCTTTTAAATTTGAACATCAGCATAAAATGGCAAAGGTAAAATTAAATAATGCCATTTACTTAATCACATGGATATTCTACTAGTCGAATGATCACATGAAATATCAATAACCACTTTCATAATGATGGAATGAATAATGCCAGACTATCATAACCACATAGCCAAGGCCTCGTTCCAAGACTACAAATAAGATTTTTCCAAGGCCTTGTGCCAAGACACTAGTTTGTCTCATGAGACCTACCGATGCATCGAGGAGCTATAGCGGGCTCCACCCGTCACTTATTAAGTCCAATTCATTCCTCATATGAACATGTTTAAACATAACATAAACATTCGTATTAAAACTAGCATACGAAATGTCAATACTTTTACCACAAACCATGAATGGTATAAAAACAGCACATCCACAGTCAAACATAACTCATTCGATACAATATGGAAGATTGTATTGTATCACATTAACCTCAATCAAGAATAATGAAGGATGTTGACATAGATGAAAATAATCATCAAAACTATTTGAGAGAAATATCCCCCTTTTCTTGAAAACATTTAAAAGTCACACTATTTGTCAAGAATCCATTTAAAAGTAGATTTTTGAATCAAAGTGTCCCATACCAATTTGAAACTTTTTAAAAGGAGTTTTGATTTCTAAACTTTAATGTCCATATAAATAAATCCTTAAAACCAATTTTAAAACATGGACATTAATGAGAAAGGTTTAGATGAATAAGTTTTTAAAACATTTAAAAATGATATTTTAGTTAGAGATTCTAACCAAAAGAGACACTTGAATAAAAATAATTGAGGTAATAAAAACTTCGTAATATCATGAGAATAAATGGAATCATGATATACTATGTCAAAGTACATTATATACACCACATAAAAGTGATTTGGTGTATATCATCAAAGAAGCCTCAATGGAATGTAAATTGAGATGAAATCTCTCATAAAGATTGTATCCTTAGGTTAAGGATAAATCAATGATATAATTATGTGTGACAAATATAAATACACTAAATATGATTGGATATTCAGTGTAAAACAATAAAAGGACATTCACACAAATTCTTGTAAAAACAATACCAACGAATTGGATGTTTAACTCAACAAATGGAGAATGAGTTAAAATTACTCTTATCAAATTCATATCAATGACTTGAGAATTATCAATGGAGTGATTATGTGTATCAAACTTATATCCACAGGAAGGGGAGTGTAAATTATGACATAATCAAATGAATAGTGATTCCACACATAATCTTGGGGTAATATAATTAATGAAATATGCGTAAAGCCAAATGAGTGGAAATTGAAATTTCAAATTCCCTTATCGATTAAGTAACTTACGAAACATACACCCATGAAAGAAGTATCATACCCTGATGATGTAAATACCCATAAATTAAAGTATATTACACAATGAATTCAATCATGGGCAGTACACATACCCCACATGCAATAATTAAGTGGTGAATAATGGAAATCTCACGAAATTAAAAGTGAGATAAGAAACCCCTTACCACGTTAATCAACTGAGTCGTATGGACAAAAGTTAATAACCACCAAATGATTTACAGAATAACATGAATATAAGAGAATCATGATAATATATATCAAATGGCCGTACACAATACACCACTTTCAATAATTTAGTGGCGAACAATGGAAATATCACGGAATTGAAAGTGAGATAAGAGAATCCATTACTTTGTACTTTTTCCTTGGTCGATGGTAGGTTTACCTCCTGTATAATGGTGAAATAATTGTTATTGAATAATACAAGAATCATTTACTTTAATATGATATCATATATGATCTTTTAACATTGATTTGTTAATAATATCTTAGAATTATCGTCATTTCGGGTGTTAACGGGTTCATTTTACTTTATATTCTTTGTTATGTGAGCCATATTAATTATTAATGGGATGTATATTATTCATATACAGAATGATATCAAGTACTTAGATACTATTTTTGAATCATCAAATTATAATTATACTTGAATGGATATGATGGACAATGAATCTCATCGCGTTCGTGGAGACGGTAGTCCGTACATACGCACGAGCGACAATATCATTCTTTTGATATTAAAATGATATATAATTGGATTTTATATCATATATACAGAATCATTATCATCTTATATTTATTATTTACATGAGTTACACATCATTATTATATCCATCCAAATAATAATATATTGAATAGCAATTACACCACGACGTGGAGACGGTAAGCCGTATGTACGCACGTATGGTGACATGTTATTCAATGGATGGTTAGAATACTGAATATGGTTGTACCATATTTATAATAACATCAATGTATATATATGATACTGGAGTTATTATTTTATAATGGTAATAACAAATAAAGAGGAAGTGGAAGAAGAAAGGAACTTAAAAAGGGGTGGTGAAAACATTACCTCTTCTTCGGGTTCTTCCTTTTGATTTGATCAAAAGGGCTCCTAAGGTTGGCTTTCTGATCAAACTAAGGCCTCTAGGATGTAGTGAGGGGAGTTGGGAGAGTATTTGGGCAGATTTTGGCCGAACCAAAAGGCTTTGAGGGTGTGAAGAAATGAGAAGGAGGAGTGCCCTTTTATAAGAGGGGTGAGGGGCACCTTTGGAAAAGCTAGAAATATTAATTTATAATAAATTCATATTCGGTTTACAATGGCTCCAAAGTTGACTATTCAAAGGTTAAGGTGGGGATGGGTCGAAAACAACTCATCCAATAGAATTTAGATAGGTTTGGGTACTTATATTAACCTTATCTTTAAGTATTAACTCTAAGTTAATTAGTTTCACTTTTACAATGTCTCTTTGTATTTTTATATAATATGGTTAATAAACATACTATATACATCCAAGAGACCCCCAAGTGGTCCATTAATAATGAAACTATCATGATATAAGTCTCTTGGCCGAACCTTAGATTTTTAGGAATTTAATATCAATTAATAATATAATATTTGTTTTAAGAACTCTTTTATGTCAATTTAGACACTATTCAATAGTTGATTTTTGTGAAACTCATAACAGATTGATTAATTCGAAAAAAGTCAATTAAATCAATCCTAATATATCATATTATCCTATAAAATTAGTTTAATTCATTAAAAGCTTCATATTATATTTATTTGGGTATTTATAATATCAATTATTTTAATTTTTCACTATTATAGTAATTATTTCATCATCATTGTGTCATAAATAAAATAAATTATTTAATGTCTAAAAATTATAAATAAAATATCAATATGTAGGAAATATTTTTATCTTTCTAATGAATATTTATAATCTAAAATCCAACATATATAACCCTATGTAACAATTGTTTTTCTAAAAGATATATGCTTGTGTCATTTTTGTGTTCATTTTAACTTAATTAAAATAAAGTGTCATTATTACTTACAAGTGGATCCATGGTGTCCCAAAATCGACCCAAAGATGCCCATGGTCGACCATGTATCAACCAATAGGGTTAAGAGACGTTTTAGGGTAATTTAGTATTATTATAATATTATTTTTAACCCTTATTTACCGGATTTACCCTTAACCATGGTAAATAAAATATTTACCGCAGTAATTATTCAAAATGTCTAAAAATAAAAGTTACCTATTTACACAATTTGAACATCCTGATTCCAAATATGGAATCTATTGTTCTAAATTCAAAACACATAAGTGGCAGAAATTAATTTAAAATTAATTCCCACTGTCAAAACAAAAAGCGTGTTTTTAAGAGATAATAACTATCAAAAGATTGACACTTGTTTATGTTCGGTTTAATTGTAAAGTTATGTACAATGACCAACATTATATTAAATAATAAAAATATAATCTAAATATACTTTAAAACCACTCAAATTAACAATTTATCACTATTAATTATTTTGATTAAAAAAGTTGTTTTTAATTAAAATTTAGTAATTTTCACTATTCATCAAAATATGAAAGTTATCCGAAAAGTACCAAAATTTCACCTTAGGCTAAATTCGATATTCTGAATCCAAAAATGTAGTACATTTTAAAATATAAAATATATATAATTTCAAAAGGTAGGTATTACTATTCATAACGGCTAGTTTGATTGGTTACGGTGTGTTAGAACTCGGTGTTGCGTACAACAAACGCTAGCGTACCGTGGAAGCTTGGGATGTTTCATTTTAAATTTTTGATGTCCCCATTTAGTCAAAAAATTTAAAATATAGTATCTAAAAATGGTTAACTATTAAATTTTGGTAAAAGTGCAATACTGAAAATGAATTTTTTCTTACATTATGTCTAAGAAACTCATAATATGGATTCTAAAATTATAAGGATTATATAAAGATTAATATTAAGTTAAAACTATTCATAACCTCTTTTGAACAGCTTGTTTTGTAAGTCATGGTGCGATTGAACTTGGTGTTGCGTGTAGTGAAAGTTATTGAATTATTTTGAAGAAATAACACACTATAAAATCTTGGGGTGTTACATTCTCCCCTCCTTCAATAAATTGTTTCCTCGCAATTTGAAATGGTTCTTCGAAAATAAAAGGTTGAAAATAGAAAATATCTTTGGGGGAAAACCCACATCTAAAATTGGGTTACTAAAATATAGTCTTAATATGAGGAAAAGAGAAATGAAAGGATCACCACCAAATTATATTCTCGATTAGGAGAACATTTGTGGTAATTAGAGACATATAATTGGAGGAAAAACGTAAATATTTATAGGTAGTGATTGAGGTCATCAATCACAAACAAGTATAAAATTGAGGTCCATAAACTCATCAATCTATGATGATTTGAAATACCATCGGTCCAAGAAAACATAGGGTATTGGGATAACACATTTTTGACGTTTCAAAATATCTTAGTTGAAATCCCACATCGAAAAATGAATTAATGAGGCCTCTATTTAAAATAAAGAGTGGAAAGTATGAAGATTACCGAAAATAACACATACTAGGGTTCCATGTAGGAAAATATGGATATGGAAGAGAAATCTAACCATCAATTATCTGATGGAGAGTGGTAGAGAACATGGCTATGAAAAGGCCAAAAATCCCAAAGCCATGAATTATTGATGTTTTAATGTACCATCTAGGACAACATTTTTTTTAAAGTTACATTACATAAGGAAGAGGAATTCATTTATGATATTGACTAAGAACATTATGAGATATACTTAAATTTTAAGTAGATTTTCATTCTTTAATAAATTTCCACCACTAACTCAATTTTTTTAAACGATGAGTATTCAAGAAGACTTGGTCACACTGGAAGAGCTAGAATAAACTTCTATAGAATCACGTGATCCATGTAGGATAAACCATATATTTACATTGTCTTTGAAGATTAATCAAAACCAAAATGGTTAGTGAATGATCTAATGATCCCCCAAAAGGATATTCATTGAGATAAATATGCACTAATCTTAATTTCTAAAATTAAACCAACAATACCCCAAAGTTAAATAGATACCATTCAATAACGAATTGTCCTTAAAATCCTTTAATATAATCCAAACTAATATTGAAACCCAAAACATAGAAGAATTTGATTATGTAGTCTCCCATGTTACATTGTATCTCCAAATGACATCAAATACTCTTAAAGTCACATACTTAAAAGTAATTAACATCATCACATATTCTCTGTTATAGGTTAATCATTTCCATAAATAACCCAAATCACTATAAATCAACAATAAAAACGTAGATAAAAATCCACCATTACTCTACAAATGAAACCTCATTGTATTCTATTTTCCTTGGGCATATAGTGTTCCTAACAAAACAAACATATTCTAAAATAACATTTGCCACTTAATCACCAAATCATTTTCCTATACCAAGGGTATTCATTTGATAAGACATAAGAACCCAAATCATCTTATTATTGATCAATTAAATCATTTAACAAAAAAAATAGTCACACTAAACAGGGACTTCACGTAGTCCAGTGGTAGGCGATAAATCCCAATCACACTTTGGTTGTGGGTTCGATTCCCACAGCTTTGTCCGACGCGATGAGTTGTCACACGGTCTACGTGTTGTCCTTTTTCAAAAACTATATTTTATAATATTACCAAAATGAGATAAATTCCTCAAAATAACATAATTTAACCACAAATGTTATATCATACTTTGCATTTTCATCACAAATTATAATAACTTATCATTTTCTCAAACCCCAATGATCTTATAAAACCAAATGGTTATTTATACCAATATCCACAAGAGAAGAGACAATTCTTCCTCAAATATCATTCAAACATGGCAAACTGCTGGGTTACAAATACAAGAGAAAATTATTCCAAAGTAAACCCATCAACAAGGAGTGCTAATACTTTTTAAATTTTTCTCCAACCATTTATTTCCACATAGCTTCTTCTTTGACCAAGAAAATATCCTATAGAATAGGACATTCACTCAGGTAATGGCTAGGTCCCCTACATTTATGGAAAATGACTGTAAATGGACTCTTGGGACCATTTTTATCTTCTTCCACAGTACACTTCATTTTTCTTCGGAAATTCTTCACTTTATGTCCTTCCTTCCCGCACGTAAAACATTTCGTTGTCCCATTGAGACACTTTCCTGGGTGTCTCTTTCCACATTTCCTGCATGATGAAAATTGAGGTTTCTTTTCTCCATGGTCTCCATTGCTGGAGATCTTATCATTTATCACCTTTTTCTTCCTTGTTGAGTCTGGGAGTTGGTTTATATATATGTTGTTGATCATATTTTTGGAAAACTGATTTGGCATAAAGATGATATCTTTTACGCCTATCAACATTCCATTTTGTTGCTCATCGCCACCACCGCTCCCACCTTGTACATCATTCTCAAAGTCACTATGACTTCCTTGGAATCCAGCAATTGACTAAAACCAGAAAGCATTGTGTGAGTAATAGTAGTCATAAAATCATTTAGAGATTAAAATGTCACCATATTCTCAATTTGAAACATATTAGGATTAACCAAGGTCATTTACTCTCATCTTATGTATATATTACTTAAATCGGTTTGTAAAGAAAATGTAAATTATCCTAAGCATATCCCCCGGGAGTGTCGTAACCAAGAGTGCAGCCAGGCCCGTTGTTGTGCACCAGTTCCCGTTCGAGTCTAGCTCAAAGCGGTGTTTTCGGGTTTTACCCCTAGGTACATCTGTGCCAGAGCCGCCTCTACCTGCTCGTATCCAGACAGGGATGTATTTCTCGGAAAACTCACAAAATCTCTACAATACCAAAATTCTAGGAAGTTCTTTTATACTAATCCTCAAAGTTCATCTTAGGTCTACGTGCTCTAATCAGAGTTTATCTAAATCTAGCTACCAAGGTTTGTACTAAACTTCCTCTGATACCAAATGTAACGCCTCGAACCTAATTACCTAGAGTCGGTGCATTATTAAATAACATTGGCATGATCACGAGAAAGATCAAGTCTCGAAAGACCGATTAGTTTAGTAGCCTTGGAATAACTAGATACATCCATAAATTTTTACATTACATCATATAAAAAAACATCTTGTCTTCATATCCCCTCATACTATCCCTGCAGGTCATTCATAAATTACTTCTTCATAATCCTGGGAAAAATAAAACATTGAAAGGGGTGAGCTCGGATGCTCAGTAAGGATAACATTATAGCAGAAGCTTTCATAAATAAGCATAAACACTTAAGGCAATTTATAACTAAAACAAAAGCCTTTTAAATTTGAACTTCAGCATAAAATGGCAAAGGTAAAATGAAATAATGCCATTTACTTACATGGATATTTTACTAGTCGAATGATCACATGCAATATCAATAACCACTTTCATAATGATGGAATGCATAATGCCAGACTATCATAACCACATATCCAAGGCCTCGTGCCAAGACTACAAATAAGATTTTGCCAAGGCCTTGTGCCAAGACACTAGTTTGTCTCATGAGACCTACCGATGCATCGAGGAGCTATAGCGGGCTCCACCCATCACTTATTAAGTCCAATGCATTCCTCATATGAACATGTATAAACATAACATAAACATTCGTATTAAAACTAGCATACGAAATGTCAATACTTTTACCACAAATCATGAATGGTATAAAAACAGCACATCCACAGTCAAACATAACTCATTCGATACAATATAGAAGATTGTATTGTATCACATTAACCTAAATCAAGAATAATGAAGGATGTTTACATAGATGAAAATAATCATCAAAAATATTTGAGAGAAATATCCCCCTTTTCTTGAAAATATTTAAAAGTCACACTATTTGTCAAGAAGCCATTTAAAAGTAGATTTTTGAATCAAAATTTCCCATACCACTTTGAAACTTTTTAAAAGGAGTTTTTATTTCTAAACTTTAATGTCCATATAAATAAATCCTTAAAACCATTTTTAAAACATGGACATTAATGAGAAAGGTTTAGATGAATAAGTTTTTAAAACATTTAAAAATGGTATTTTAGTTAGAGATTCTAACCAAAAGAGACACTTGAATACAAATAATTGAGGTAATCAAAACTTTGTAATATCTTGAGAATAAAGGGAATCATGATATACTATGTCAAAGTACATTATATACACCACATAAAAGTGATTTGGTGTATATCATCAAAGAAGTCTCAATGGAATGTAAATTGAGATGAAATCTCTCATAAAGGTTGTATCCTTAGGTTAAGGATAAATCAATGATATAATAATGTGTGACAAATATAAATACAGTAAATATGATTGGATATTCAGTGTAAAACAATCAAAGGACATTCACACATATTCTTGTAAAAATAATACCAACAAATTGGATGTTTTACTCAACAAATGGAGAATGAGTTAAAATTACTCTTATCAAATTCATATCAATGACTTGAGAATTATCAATGGAGTGATTATGTGTATCAAACTTATATCCACAGGATGGGGAGTGGAAATTATGACATAATCAAATGAATAGTGATTCCACACATAATCTTGGGGTAATATAATTAATGAAATATGCGTAAAGCCGAATGAGTGGAAATTGAAATTTCAAATTCCCTTATCGATTAGGTAACTTACGAAACATACACCCATGAAATAATTATCATACCATGAAGATGTAAATACCCATAAATTAAATTATATTACACAATGAATTCAATCATGGGCAGTACACATACCCCACATGCAATAATTAAGTGGTGAATAATGGAAATCTCACGAAATTAAAAGTGAGATAAGAAACCCCTTACCACGTTAATCAACTGAGTCGTATGGCCAAAAGTTAATAACCACCAAATTATTTACAGAATAACATGAATATAAGAGAATCATGATAATATATATCAAATGGCCGTACACAATACACCACTTTCAATAATTTAGTGGCGAACAATGGAAATCTCACGGAATTGAAAGTGAGATAAGAGAATCCCTTACTTTGTACTTTTTCCTTGGTCGATGGTAGGTTTACCTCCTGTATAATGGTGAAATAATTGTTATTGAATAATACAAGAATCATTTACTTTAATATGATATCATATATGATCTTTTAACATTGATTTGTTAATAATATCTTAGAATTATCGTCATTTCGGGTGTTAACGGGTTCATTTTACTTTATATTCTTTGTTATGTGAGCCATATTCTTTATTAATGGGATGTATATTTTTCATATCCAGAATGATATCAAGTTCTTACATACTATTTTTAAATCATAAAATTCTAATTATACTTGAATGGATATGATGGACAATGAATCTCATCGCGTTCGTGGAGACGGTAGTCCGTACATACGCACGAGCGACAATATCATTCTTTTGATATTAAAATGATATATAATTGGATTTTATATCATATATACAGAATAATTATCATGTTATATTTATTATTTACATGAGTTACACATCATTATTATACCCATCCAAATAATAATATATTTAATAACAATTACACCACGACGTTGAGACGGTAAGCCGTACGTACGCACGTATGGTGACATGTTATTCAAAGGATGGGTAGAATACTGAATATGGTTGTACCATATTTATAATAACATCAAAGTATATATATAATACTGGAGTTATTATTTTATAATGGTAATAACAAAGAAAGAGTAAGTGGAAGAAGAAAGGAACTTAAAAAGGGGTGGTGAAAACATTACCTCTTCTTCGGGTTCTTCCTTTTGATTTGATCAAAAGGGCTCCTTAGGTTGGCTTTCTGATCAAACTAAGGCCTCAAGGTTGTAGTGAGGGGAGTTGGGAGAGTATTTGGGCAGAGTTTGGCCGAACAAAAAGGCTTTGAGGGTGTGAAGAAATGAGAAGGAGGAGTGCCCTTTTATAAGAGGGCTGAGGGGCACCTTTGGAAAAGCTAGAAATATTAATTTATAATAAATTCATATTCGGTTTCCAATGGATCCAAAGTTGACTATTCAAAGGTTAAGGTGGGTACGGGTCGAAAACAACTCATCCAATAGAATTTAGACAGGTTTGGGTACTTATATTAACCTAATCTTTAAGTATTAACTCTACGTTAATTAGTTTCACTTTTACAATGTCTCTTTGTATTTTTATATAATATGGTTACTAAACGTACTATATACATACAAGAGACCCCCAAGTGGTCCATTAATGATGAACCTATCATGATATAAGTCTCTTGGCCGAATCTTAGATTTTTATGAATTTAATATCAATTAATAATATAATATTTGTTTTAAGAACTCTTTTATGTCAATTTAGAAACTATTCAATAGTTGATTTTTGTGAAACTCATAATTGATTTATTAATTCGAACAAAGTCAATTAAATCAATACTAATATATCATAGTATCCTATAAAATTAGTTTAATTCATTAAAAGCTTCATATTATATTTATTTGGTTATTTATAATATCAATTATTTTAATTTTTCACTATTATAGTATTTATTGCGTCATCATTGTGTCATAAATAAAATATATTATTTAATGTCTAAAAATTATAAATAAAATATCATTATGTAGGAAATCGTTTTATCTTTCTAATTAATATTTATAATCTAAAATCCAACATATATAACCCTATGTAACAATTGTTTTTCTAAAATATATATGCTTGTGTCATTTTTGTATTCATTTTAACTTAATTAAAATAAAGGGTCATTATCACTTACAAGTGGATCCATGGGGTCCCAAAATCGACCCAAAGATGCCCATGGTCGACCATGTATCAACCAATAGGGTTAAGACACGTTTTAGGGTAATTTAGTATTATTATAATATTATTTTTTAACCCTTATTTATCGGATTTACCATTAACCATGTTAAATAAAATATTTACCGCAATAATTATTCAAAATGTATAAAAATAAAAGTTACCTATTTACACAATTTGGAAATCATAATTCCAAATATGGAATCTATTTTTCTAAATTCAAAACACATAAGTGGCAGAAATTAATTTAAAATTAATTCCCGCTGTCAAAACAAAAAGCGTGTTTTTAAGAGATAATAACTATCAAAAGATTGACACTTGTTTATGTTCGGTTTAATTGTAAAATTATGTCCAATGACCAAAATAATATTAAATGGTAAAAATATATTCTAAATATAATTTAAAACCACTCAAATTCACAATTTATCACAATTAATTATTTTGATTAAAAAAGTTGTTTTTAATTAAAATTTAGTAATTTTCACTATTCATCAAAATATGAAAGTTATCCGAAAAGTACCAAAATTTCACCTTAGGCTAAATTCGATATTCTGAATCCAAAAATGAAGTCCATTTTAAAATATAAAATATATATAATTTCAAAAGGTAGGTATTACTATTCATAACGGCTAGTTTGATTGGTTACGGTGTGTTAGAACTCGGTGTTGCGTACAACACCCGCTAGCGTACTGTGGAAGCTTGGGATGTTTCATTTTAAATTTTTGATGTCCCCATTTAGTCAAAAAATTTAAAATATAGTATCTAAAAAGGGTTCACTATGAAAATTTTGTAAAAGTGCAATACTGAAAATGAATTTGTTCTTACATTATGTCTAAGAAACTCATAATATGGATTCTAAAATTATAAGGATTATATAAAGTTTAAAATTTAGTTAACACTATTCATAACCTCTTTTGAACAGCTTGTTTGGTAAGTCATGGTGCGATTGAACTTGGTGTTGCGTGTAGTGAAAGTTATTTAATTATTTTGAAGAAATAACACACTATAAAATCTTGGGGTGTTACATAACCCATATGAACTCAGGTGAGACCTACTATACATCCAGTGGTAGTTTACTATTCTAGTAGATAGTTCATCAAGTGTCCAGTTTTATCAATCATGAACCATGTTACCACCATCTAAAAAACCCAACATTTATTTTACTCCTTTGAGAAACCCCAAACCACAACTAGAACACCCAAACAACTCTGGTAACATCAAAATTTTCCTAGAAACACTAAAATATCCATCTATAAATTTAAAATATAACAAATAAAATAGAAAATGGAAAATTATTCCTTATAAGAAAACATAAATTAATATGGTTTCAAATATGAATGTACATAAACAACATAATTCCCAAAATTAACTATAACATTTGAAATTAATAATACTATAATGACATAGCTCGTTAAAAAATTCCAACTATAAAAATTTTCACCACTACAAATTAAAACCAATTTTTTATCAAATAATTCACTATTTTTCTAAATCAAAAATTCCAAATAAAAAATTTAACAAAACCGCTAAATATCACAATGTTTTTAAGGAAATTCTCCTAGAGGAAAAATAAGCCACCATTTATCATAATATCCCAAAAAACATATATTATCATTCATAAGAACTATAAAATATTTTCTATGATACTAACCCTTATTATCAAGGTGATACAGACTATAAATATTACTAAGAATTTATTATTTAATATCCTAACAAATAATTTAATTTTATAAAAAATCATTTATAAATATTTTTTATATAATTATATTTCAATTTCCAAACCACTTGTCAAAAACAATTTAAAAAAATAATTACACTATAAAAATTATCTCCTTCAAGAAACCCATTATGAGGAAAACTCATACATGGTTCCATATTACATGAAAAATCATTCTAAAATAAGTATTAATTTTTAAATTAATTTTCCTATTTAAACATGTGGTTGATATATTATTTCTCATCACCTTTTAAATATTACCCATTTTTATATAACGCTTCGTATAAGAAAACAGCCTATTCACATATGCATAACTAGGATAACATATGTTAAAAGATTAATACACCAATTCTTAATTGTATTAAAGAATTCCATTTCAAAAAATATAAGTTACATCATTGAAAAAAACAAAATTTCTAAATTTTTATAATGATATATGACTAAGAAAAAAAATTATCATATTTTAGAGTTAAATTTATAATATTTTCTATAATGCAATAATAAGATAGAACTATAAACATACTAGTGAATTAAAAAAATAGACATAAATAATGTGTAATGATTGAAAATATATTGTATATAAAAATTGTATAATAAAATATTAAATGGAGAGTAGATAATCGATCTCATAAAAACATACATTTGAGTGACATTACTTAATTATGTTGTACATAATAAGGTATTTAGGAACACATTTATTATGTTATCAGTGTGAATTTAATTAATTAAATTAATTTAAATGTATTTATTATAATATATATTGTATTTTCATACTCTATTATTCCAATAAAAAGTATATTAAATATATAATTTATATATTCAATCATCTCTGATCCATAAGCCCCATCATGATTTTTTCACTTTTGAAACAGTATATTACCCAAATCAAAATATCAATCATACTCATGTTTCTAATCCTAGACATCCCTATTAACCTAATCAACCACTACATAGAGACTGATTTATTATTTTATGGGTTTATTATGATGTCCTAGAAATCCAACCTCTTATCTAGAGAAAACCATAAACATCTAAAAATTAAATTTGATACATCACGTATCATACCTCATCTGGATAATTAGACTACACATGGACTATTACCACTAATGAAATAAAGGGAATTATATAATCATGATGGCTGATGGTTAGCACTATATGACTTGGGATTAATTTTCAGGAATGAATTTCCAAAAAAAGATAATATAATTCCTGACAACTTTACTCATAGAATCTAGAACAACTTTTAAAAATGAATAATATTTATAGGGAAATTATACAAGTAAATTTTATATACATTGTAATAATACTAAAAATGTGAAAATTTATTGGTATGAATGTACTCAAATAATAATCCCTTTCAATATGTAAACATGTAGAAAACATTGCATGATACTAGATAGAATCCTTATAATTAAATCTTATAGGTGATATGAATATAAAATTTTATCCAATGTGTCATCTTTATGAATTTTGATATGGATAATTAATGAAAAAACATACACTATCACCCATATTTCAAAAAATAACTTTCATATTTACCTACCAATAATTCAATAAATATAGTAAGTGATATTATATATCCAATATTGTTTCCATTTAGGGTGTTAGCATATAAATACTCAGTATTCCACCAGAAACACGTCCAAACCTAGTAAAGAATATAGACTTGTATGTATGAACCTGTATACACATTTACATAAGTGTATAATTAAAGAGAATTAGTATTTAATAAATAATATTATTTTATATTAATAAAAACAATACATGAATATATGTATATATACACTTATATATAATAAACTAGTAACACCCTACATCTATATGGTCCATAACAATATTACCTACGTTGTAATAGCCTAGAATCTAAGACAATGTATCAGTTCTATCCATTATAGGATGAACCACATATTACTATTTTAGATATATATATATATATATGGGTGGTTTTTTACCAACTCAGTTCCCTGGTATCTTCTCCCATTTAGGGAATGGGAATCATGTATACCATTGTAGTGAAATATTATAACCCATACCTTCAAGACTATATGAATTGGTATAACGAGGAAGAGTGTTTTGATATCATACCGTTTCCGCAATATGTATAATAAATTACAACACAAAAACCCTTCACATATGTTTAACCAACATTTCATTGACTAACATAAATTCACAAGTAGTTGATGATAAATATATATAAACTCTAAAATGACTAAATTGGTCAATAGATCAACCATGTGGTAAATGAAAAACCAAATATAATTGAGAAACAACATTATCTGAAGTGAAATATCATCCATCTAAATTTCAAGTTAAAAATCAATGAAAAAATTAACCTAACTAAAGAAATAATAAATCCACAATTTATTAAAAAATGGAATGTAACTACAAATAAATGAAGAGATAAACATGGAATAATGGTACAGAAACCCATTTCTTTACAATAGGCTTGTAACATCCAACCCCATGTCTAGATTATGGGATAAATTAATTTCCATGTTTTATTAACTTCATTTCAAAAGAGACACTATGTAACAATAGAGAGAAAACTAGTCTCTAATAGTGGGGAACCAAGTTGATTACCAAATATGGAATCATTTTTAAATTAATTTTTTTTTCTAATCCAAAAAAGTTATGATAAATATCATATTTTCATATTTTATATGCTTATAAGAAAATTGGGACATAATGATTAAATAAATTGAAATTTATAAATTTATACAATGATTTTTTTACACATTTATCCTTCCTTAAATTAAAATTAAAATGTTTATAGTTAATTAAAATAATATTCCATAAGAAAACATATTATATTGTATGGTTGTAGGGATTTATTGATTTTTTAATATAACATTTAATTCTTAAAAATGTGTATAAAAATAATTAGTTTATATTAAATTTTAGAAAAAGTTAATCAAATGAGTATACATGAGTATTAATCAATTTTTGAAACCAATAAGGAAATATAACTAAAAAAATTATACCCACATGTTTATCTAAGTCATCACATAATTGAAGATGTAATTTTAAAACCATGGTTCATAATATATTATTGAAATATAACACATTAATTCTGATGTGGAATGAAGTTATTTGATTTATTTTATAAATTAATATCCCAATAGAAAATTATTCCTAATGTAGGGATAAACAATCTAAACATAAATTGGAAAAACATAGTTATGGTTACCACATTTCACATGATGAAATAATATGTGAATTATTTTTCTGATGATTTCATTTCTTGTCATAAAGTGTAAGATAGGTGAGAATTTATTTGACCTCATTTAAATAACCCTAATATTATAACCAAAACCCAAGACACATCATACCCTTATAGATTTCTTATCCATACATATATTTATTATATTTAAACATATGGATTTCTATAAATTGAATATTTTTAGTTATTTTACTTCACTAGACTACACCATTGGGTTGCGTAATATTGAATTTTACATAGGAAGTAATTTTCCAACGGATTTCAACTGGAAAACATTGATGAAGAAATTATTAAAATTATTTATTTATGGGAAATTAATGGATTAAAAAATGACAAATTCTAGATAAAATTATATAATGATGTTATAAAAATGAAATACAAGTAAACAAATTTAATGATATTTTACTATTTGTTTTTCAAATTAATTGTTTAAATAGAAACAAAAAAATGGTTTACCAAAAACTAACTTTTACATATTTTGAAATATATGATTAAATGAAATTAGTTATAAGAAAAAACCATCAAAATGTTTTAGATGAAATAAATTTTGAATTTCCATCATGATATATAAAAATATATTTGAAGAATATTGATTCATAGATATGAAAACATGTATTTACGGTTTTAATTTTTTCTAATAAAAATAGGTGGAAATGACACAAGCATATACTATGTTTCAATAATGGAGTTGAGAACTCCCTACCATAACAATTATTAATCTTTATCCAACCTAAAAAATCAAATAATATCATAATGGATCTCAATCTAATCATACTTACCATTAAGTAAAAATTCATAAACACATAATACCAATAAAAACAGATTAATCAAAGAATACTAAACACAAATGAAATATATGTCAGATAAAACATCAAATAAAAAAACAATCACATCTTAAAGACATAGTTTATTAACCATAAATATAAAAAACTTTTACCCTAAAGTATTGATACACCTATTATAAAATAAACCCCCAACCACATTGAATTTAAAAAGTGATTACGGAGATTAAAATAACATACTTGATATTAATTATACAATAGATGGGAAACTCTAATATTATATGTTATTTAACCAATAATTAGTGAGTCCACCTCCCATAACTTCAGTCCAATATATAAGAAAAATATGTAGAATGATGAATGTGTGATGATTATTATAGAGGGGTAAATACAATCATGAATTCGTCAATGAAACCCATTTTCACACCCTTTAACCATTGCAAATGGGATGAGAAGTTAGAAGGAAACCAATGACTCTACTATTTGAATGTATGTGGGGGAAACAATGAGGTTCAAGGGTACACACAAAAGTTGATTTAACTATATTTTTATAAAAATATAATTTTTCCTCATAAAACAACATGTAAAACACGTAATCTTATATTAGATCCCCTAGATTTATGATGGTAGTTTAATGAGCCCTTGTGTGGTTATCCAAACATCTGGTGGTTTTCACTCAAACTCTGATGACCACCTACTTCCAACCCCTCATTTATTTTACTTCATCAATCACACCCATGATTGATATTAATCTCTTGGACATCTCATGAAATATCGATCCATGTCAAAATAGAATCCTAAATACGTCCCCATAAATATAATTCAATTGATGAAACCCTTAAGGGAATATAATTCATTAATCAAACCCAAAAAATATAAAAATAGGAATATGCTTTCACCACTTCATTCATAAAATTAAATCTACATTCATCATTTAATGAAACTTGTTGGACAAGAATTGTTACTATTAGTTTGTATAGGAAATGAGATTGGTGGTTACGTGGGTTCAATTTTATTATTATTTTTAAATATACATTATATATTGTAGTTATAATATTTATAATTTTAAAGAGTATTATATTAGTGATTTGTGGTTATAAATTTGTGTTGGATGGAATCACATATATGTTTTACTATTTATTAACAAAATCATGAGTATAATTTTACTACATTGATAAGTGTATTTCATTGTAAGAACCTACATATCATTTTTTGAGGAGTTTGATTCTTATGTATTTATTTGATTTTTTTATGTTGCTATTGGAGTTGTCTTGTTCATTTTTTTGTATAATATTACAATAATTTGATATTATTATTGATTTATTGGGTTCATATTGACAATGATTATTGTGAATTTATAATGGTATTGTTTTCATTCATAGGGTCAAATAGGATAATGACTCTAATATTCTATTTTACATTTCTCAACACTAGTAACCTACCCCTGGCCTATTGGAGGATAACATCATGGATGAAAAATAGATTTACTATAAACCATGGATGGTATCTAGTGATATATTTTGGATTTAATGACAAGGAACTCAGGTCTAAAATTGAAGGATGTAGGGTTGTTCTTTAATGAATAAGGGTAATGTTTTCCCTTAAGGAATTTTACATTGATATTAGGTTTATGTTCTTAGTTCCATAGGTAGAAATTAATTTGTGGAACTACATTTTGGATTAGGTTTGTAGATGAACTCATCCTACTCAAATGTAATCAAAAACATATTCATGGGGTTGTGGTAGGTTGGAGTTATAACTTTGATAAATACAAGTATATGTTTACACTCCAAGATAAAATAAAATAATGATAAAATATACCTCCTCTTAGTTATTTTTGGGCCTATAAATAATATACTTGAATAGAAATGGTATGGTAAAAGGAGTCGTAAACATAATGGTGAATACCCATAGAAGGAGTGTATTATGGTATGGAATTTTATTTAAATAACCCTACCAATTATCTTATTATGCTTTTATTAATTACACTCTCTCCCTTGAAATTATTATGAAGTGAAAAGATCATAAAATTGGGAAATTTTCATTTTACATGTTTCACCAAAACCAGGATAATATATGGAGACGACACTAATGATGTTTCAATTTATCATAAACAAAAAACACACTTCTTTAATAATTTTATTTTGTTTTACATGCCTTATATACTTACAACCCTCACAAAATATAGATCTCACTAATATCAATATCTCAAGGAAATTATTTATCCTTTTAGAGGTACTGTATCAAATCATTAAAAACCATGTGTGGGTCTAAATTTACAATGGTGTAAGGTTAACCTCCACCTAAATCCACTTGATTAAAATGAAAAAAACAACCAATGAAAAATCCTCCTTGAACTATCTTCTCTAATATTAAAGTACAACCCTATAATATAAATCTTATACTCTTTTATTTCTATATATTATCCTAGAATTCACTTATGAATTTTTTTACTTTATCCACTTTAATAAAAACATAATATTCCAGTGAAAAATCTCTTGAAATCCCTTATTTTCTTCATTATCTTTACATCAACAGTATACAACTTCTTTCTTATAGGTATATTAATATTTCCCAATCTTGTTCTGGAATCCCTCTTTCACTATTTTATAGTATAATGTCTAAAGTACCCATATTATATCATTATATTATATTCTCTCTTTTTAGGGTCCCCACATTCTTTTTAATGAATATTTATCAACCCTAATTTTCTCTAAAAACCATCAAAATTAGTTATTATAAAAAATATTTTCAATTTGGCATGCCATGTCTATGATATTTAATGATAGACCAAAAAACACATGAAATAATTAATTAAAATTTCATGGAATGAATACATCATTTAATATGAGAACTAAAAAACAATCGCATACCCTAAATTTATTGAATTTCCCTTCATGACATGATAAATTTCCTTACAAGTCACAATAGAGAATTTCAGTGTGGTTTTCTACTCCATTGCATAATATCCTCTACCTGAATTCTATTATGGAAAATGGCCATGTCCCATCTCATTGTGGCTTCACTTATAATGAAATTAAATAATATTCCACATTATTTTGATGAAATTATAACCATCCTATAATAATTAAAAAATCTCGTTAATTTCCTTGATAGATATAAATGAATGTTAAACATAAAGGTTGACACCTATGTTTCACCAATTTATATGAAATGTATCATACATTTCTCTAACCCTTGTAATTTCATCAAATATTACTATGTGGACCCATTCTAGTAGAACCATCCTCTAGAAAATGAAAATAGGTTGTGGAATAATGATACTATTCATAATGTGCAGCCTATTTAAGTAACATTATTTTTTCAGCCGACATATTAATAATCCCAGATAGATCATTTTTATAACTACATATGCAATATTTTCAATTTATTCTTGAATCTTCTCAGTAACGACATTTTGGAAATGGATTCAAGTGTATTTTTACAAATTATATATAACTTTTTGCTTTTTTATAATTGAATAAAAACTAATATTATAGGTTCATCATAATTGACAAGATTTGTTCAATAGAAAACTCTATACATTATATATTGTTGTAATTATTTAAAAATCATAAACTCTATTCTATCATGTGTTAATTTCATCATGAGAAACATTATTTAAATTATTACTATCAAATGAAAACACATACCAAAACCACAATACCGTTAATATCTATAAATCAAACTGCCCCCATAATATACAATAAAACAATCCATCACTATCCAAATCGATAGCCTATGATTTCTCACCCTTTCAAAAATAAAGTACCATTCTAATAATTGAGATTAATTGATATTTTCTACAATTTATTTTATGGGAAACATATCCCCTTTTGTCATCCAAAACAAGGAGAACTTCGTGAAATGTTCATAAATAAGGGTTTTCGATCCAAATAATTAATTTAGTAGATTCATCAAGTCTTTATAGGAAAATAAAATGACATGGAATACTAAGGATTAATTCTCTAAACAATATAGTTCAATGGATATTATTGGACTCTATGAATAAAATAATGTATCTCAAATTTGACTTTGGGTAGTTTCATTAGAACAATATCTTTCAATACATCTTATGCTGACACATGCCGGAATGGCCCGAAGGCCTTCATTTTTATTTATTTTTGATAACCCCCCTTTCAATGGATGAGGGGGAACCCTTACAAGGCCCGTAGGCTCAGAAATTACATGGACCATAGGCTTAGGAAATTACTTTACAAGATGGTCTTAGGAAATTCAACTAGACTATCTACAAGGAACTGCCCCTCCCCAGCATCTACATCCTGATAGTAGCTCTCCACCATTGCAAGACCATCTGGCTAGGATTCCCGTGAAAGCACATGCTAGTAATGATGGCACAGCCATACCCTCTCATTCTGACAATCCATTTGGCTCTCCTATGGTGAGTGCACCTTCCCTTAATCCTCGTCTGGGGCTACTCCTTTTTTAGTGTGTCTAGGGCCTGCAATGATGTGCCTGAAGGCCTTGGGGTGGCCCTAAGGTATTAAGGTGGCTCGATGGCCTTGAGATTCAACTGGCCTAAAGGCCTTGGGTGGCCGGAAAGCCTTTCAGGACCCGAGGACCAAACCAGTGGCCCGAAGCCTAGATGGATGAATAGTTCCAACTGCTACAGTATCGAACAGTGCCTACTACAGGGCCTACTACAATACTGCTGCAGTACCTTCTACAGTACAATTCCAATACTTCTATAGTGCCTGGAAATATGCCTATACACAGATTTGATCTCGGGTCTCTTGGATACACCTAGCGAGTCCTCACCAACTGGGTTGAGGCTCATATGCACTACTTCTTATGTTGACACAAACTCCAAATTCACTAACCATTTATAAACCTTATAATACATGAAATGGAACTCTATCTCATTATTTTTTCCATGCATTTTGGATTTGATATTTTATTGGAATGGTGATAATAAAGTAAACACATCTGATCAGAATATGATATTTCACAACCACATCGATAGTCCGGAGTTTTTTCATCATCTATAATAATTTCCTACATGGTTAAGTAGCTACAATTTTTTTTGATTATATAGAGATCAATGAAATTTATTCATTTTTCTTACATAGACACGAAACACAAAACAAAACTTCCTAATAAAATTCATAACTCAATGTAAAAAATAAATCATGCACTGAATCAAACCAATCAATATCTTTGTATCTCCAAAAACCCTTCGGCGATGTTTCAATATAAAACATCATGAAGTATATAATTTATTTTATATAAAAAATATTAAGAATAAAATATACTATGGTGATTTAATAGAGACCATGTTGGTAAAATTCTTATTTAAAAATATTACACTAGATTAAACTTATTTCTATAATAATATTTTTATAAAATTATTCAGGTAGCATTAAATGATTTCAAAATAATTTAATCCTATATTATATAATAATTGAGGTTTTATTTGGTATATTTTTTTGTTCATTTAATGTTCCATTCCTTCATTGAGTCATCTCTAATCCAAATATTACACTAATTATAAAATCTTAGCCATTTTAAACTCAAAAAAAATATATTTTATAAGAATTATTAATTATGGTTCATAGAATCCTAAAATATTTTTATCATCAACATATATGAGAAAAAATTTCTTATATTATTTTCCTCCATGAGGTTGATATTGTGATCAAAATTACCACTTTCAAAACTAAGAATTTTCTGGTATTGATCAAGACTAAAATTACAATCCATTTGTTCATTACACATATCATATAATGTATTTCAAAATCATAAAAAATTCCTTCAATATTTATCTATAAAAACCCATGTATATTTTAAATGTACACATAATCCTCAAGTACAACATTAATGAATGTAGATTTTCTAATAATCTAGTGGGACATAAATTTCCTTTTCACAAACATCCCCATGAAAAATACAATGGTTTCACGCAAGGTTATAATAGAGAATATATCATCCACATCAATACCATGGATTAAGAAATAATCAGAGAACTCTATTCTTGATTATTTTTCGAGTATCTTAATCATCTTCATTAATATTGTTATAAAACACCCACTTGGTTTTAAAGAAATATCTATCTCCTTTCGATTGAAAATTTTCACATGATTTATTATTTTCATTTTGGTCATTCTCTCCATGAATAAATTTTGAAAAACTAACATTATTTGTATCTGATAAAAACTCTTAGGATATTATTGAGATAAATTTTAGGTTTTTTTGGACTTTATTCACAATGCATTAACTAGAACTGTTTGATCAAAACAATTATTTATATATAAATTTTATCCAATGCTATATTTGTATCTTATAAACCTTCTTCTTCTTCCTTGTAATTGGTTTCTTATTATAATGTCACCATATCCCCATGTTCCCTCCCTATATTACATAGGTAATCATTACATTACCCAAAGTTTCCATAACTATTTCATTGAAAAACCTTCTCATTATATTCAGAAAACTATGCATTTCCACTATAGTGACATATTGAATATCAAGTATTGTTTTCAAGAATATATTATAGAATGTTAATCCATGATTTTCAATGATTATCAATGAAAAAAATATTCATCACAATTATCATGAAACCTATAGTCCTTTCCTTTTTTAATAATATATAATTTATTTAACATTGTTGAATCTAAAGGTATATTTGTTATTAAATTAAGAAACATGAAATCCTTTTTCTCCACTTGAGGTGTGTCATATTGATAAAAGGATCTATGAGTATAATTGTTATATTATGGATTCATATTGGGTATCTTGGTGGATAAAACAAAGGCATTGGCTAGCTAGTGGGATGTACAGGCTGACTTGTTCTTCTAGATGTGGGACCTGGATTTTTTTAGATCCCACCGTCTACCTAGTGGTTCCATTGGTCAATTGGGGGTGCCCATATTTTTTCATCATAAGGATAATTTTTCACATTGAAATATAATTAGATAATTAACATAACCATCACCCTAATATAACACTTTGGTGAACAAATCCTGTAGGTAAATATTTCTTGATTCTCTAGTCTACCTCTTCCACTCCACTTGGGTGCTTAGATCATGCTGATATGATGGTGTAAAATAAGGTAAGATCTCTCTATTTTATCTAATTATACTTCATTCCATAAAATTAAACATATATTCAAGAAATTTTTTATAAATGAATGAATCTATACATGAGACTTATTATATTATGTGGTTTTTGGAAGAAAACTGTAAATCATCCAAAAAATATTTATTTATTTCTTGTTTTATTACTTATTCATATTAAAATTTCACATTATGGGAATAATGAAATGATATTGTGTTATATTACATTAATTATATTATATAATCATGTTCATGTAATTTTATAATTTGTTGTTTTGTTTTATTAGATATATAATGTTATAAAATGGGGTTTGATAATGAATACTGATGGAATCATTTCTCAATATCATCTCTAGACCCCAACCGGTAGCCATAATCCTCTTTTATATGGCGAGGTTTATATTATTTCATGTTGAACTTTAGCTTGTACTATGTTATCTAGGGTTCTGTGTTCGGAAATGTAATTAGTGGTAGAGATTAATTTTTTTATCTTCTCTTTTCTGATACATTTTATAAAGGAGATAGTTAATGTAGAACTCTGGTATGGGTGATTCTGTTAGCCTGAATACCTCAACTTTAGTGGAACTCTATGTTATCATTTTGGTATTATTATTATATTTTTGGATTTATAGTTTGAGGTTTATCCTTTATTTTTGTGATGTTATAGTCTATGGTATTTGAGTGCATTCATGAATAATTGATAGTTACATAGGATAACATGTCACTTATATACTGTTTGATGGCATATAGTAATTATTCAATCATATGCCTTGATTTATGCTACTTGTTTGATGATATTTCAATATTTTAGGATTTCATGATATATTGGAATAGGAATTTTATAAATTATGTTTTAAATTATTTGATAATGTTTATATATATTTTGAATAATTTGAGGGAAAAAAGTTCTCAGAATGGTCTTTAGGTTGAACTAGGAGAGTTATACCATATGTGTGGTTTTATACGATGATAGTACTTGATATTGAAATTTCTTGTGTGTG